>JAJMAX010000094.1:0-41509 GCA_030565105.1 Vanderwaltozyma verrucispora
TAGCCATCGGTGATAACGATGTCTTTTACCAATGTCTATCCGGTAACTTCTACAATTTATACGATGAATCCATTGGTAGTCAATGTTCCAAAGTTCACTTACAAGCTATTGATTTAGTTTCCTGTTAATTTTATTGAATTAACATCAATTTCATCGATTGTTGTAATTAAACTTTTTACAATATCAGACTCTTTGCATTTATATTTACATTTAAATTTACATTCTTTTAGCATTAGTTCTTCAAGATATAAGATATATTCTTAATCTTAATCAATTATCTCATTTTAATCTTTAACATATATAATTTAAGTATATATTCATATTAAAATGATATATTAATTTTTAAAAAGTATTGTATTATTTCTAAAATAGTAAATTGATACTTGAAAAATAATTCAATATATCAGGACTTGAAGTAAATTCAATTAAGACAAAGTTTTTTTGTTTTTCATCAAAATAATAAACAAATAGATGAGTATAAATTAAAAGTATTTATATAAGTTACTTATTTGTATATTTAATTTAAATGCAAGATATTATAATTGCGAACTTTTAAAAATATGGAAAAAATTGTTCATTTAGTGATTCTTTCCATAACTGAAAGTGCACATAAAAATTAATGAACTAAATATACAGAAGAATAATGGAGAGAAAAAATAAAGTCATTGAGATTCATAATTGGTAAGCTTAACAGTCGACTAAGGAAACAACTTCCAAATGAACTGGAGAACATTGACTACCAATGGATTCATCATATAAATTGTAGAAGCTACCGGATAGACATTGGTAAAAGACATCGTTATCACCGATGGCTAAGTTACCTTCTGGAGTGATAGCCCAACCGGCTGCGTAGATGGCACCAGCTTGTGGTGGTGGACCATCGAATTGGAATTGTCTGTTGGCAACGATGGAACCGATTCTGCCATTGGCGTCAGTCAAGATACCTTCTTTTAATGTCATTGCTAAAGTTCCAGAAGTAGAACAAGAAACTTCGTTGATTTCTAATTCACTAGAGGAGGTAGATTCAGCAGATTGAGCGGAAGAGGAAGAAGAACCTGAAGATAATGTTGTGGTAGATTTAGAAGATGTGGTAGCTTGAACTTGACCGTCAGAGACTTGAGATACAGCAGAAGCGGTAGACTTAACGGTAGATGTGGTAGCTTGAATTTGACCATCACCGATTTGAGAGACTGCGGCAGCGGTAGTCTTAGTAGCAGTGGAGGTACTCTTGGTAGATGTGGTAGCTTGGATTTGACCATCACCGATTTGAGAGACTGCGGCAGCGGTAGTTTTAGTAGCAGTGGAGGTGCTCTTGGTAGATGTGGTAGCTTGGATTTGACCATCATTGATTTGAGAGACTGCGGCAGCGGTAGTTTTAGTAGCAGTGGAGGTGCTCTTGGTGGAGGTGCTCTTGGTGGAGGCGCTCTTGGTAGAGGTGGTAGCTTGAATTTGACCATCATTGATTTGGGAGACAACGGCAGCACTAGATTTAGTTGTGGTGGAAGATTTAGCAGTGGTGGTAGATTTAGTAGAAGTAGTAGCTTGAATTTGACCATCATTAATTTGAGAAACAACATCTCTCTTAGCAACAGAAGAAGAAGAAGAAGAAGAAGAAGTTGAAGTTGAAATTGGAGCAACAGCGATACCGAAGCTGGTAGTGTAATCAGTGAAAGCACCAGAATAAGTAGCTGATGGGGTTAAAGTCGACCAAACATCACCAGCAACGTAAGCAGCTGAAGTAGCTGTGGCTAAAGCAGCAGTAACTAAAGTTTTCTTGTATTGCATTTTATATTATTTTTAATGTTATATGTATTGAAAAAACCACTGATTTTTTTTTTAATTGTCTTCCTTAACTCTTAATTAAAAAAAAAGAATGCTATTAATAAGAATTAAATTTAAATGAAGCAGTGTATGAAAAGAACAGATCAAAAAGAGACATTATTTAAATAGTACTCAAGAAACCATACTTATATACCAATGCATGTTTCCTCGAAGAAAAAAAAAAAAATAGTTAGATATTAAATTTGGCATAACACTTCTTTCTTTTTTACTTGAATAGTATATTGTAATATAATATATGAACAAAGAGAGTACTAAATAGAAAGAGAGAAAGACCATTGTAGGATCTTGCACTGTAGTTGGAAAATGCGATGGGAATTGATTACATCATGGGGTCGAGCAGAGTTCTAATAATAATGGCAAAATCGAGTAAATGAGTGAACTCACAAATTGCTTACTAAAAAAACCGGTAATTAGAGTTGATTGCATTGCACACTCTGACATCTTCATGGTTAAACAAAAAAGCAGTGAAAGTATTAATTTAGCTGTTTCAGGAAATATTTTAGCTACTGTCAGCATGAAAAGAAATGGGCTACGCCAAATTTCATCGACTGGAAAGTGTAGATCAGATCATCATCGAGAAGACCTAGGACTGTAATAAGAAATGAGTGAAGAAAGCCATTATTAGTCCCTTTCTGCCAAATGAAAAGAATAAAATTATCGCAAACGGAAGTGGGCTTTTCTGCCGGGGACAGGGAGGCTCTGCTTAGAGAAAAAAAAAATTAGCGGGAAAAATAAGAAAAATGTTGAAATGTCTGTCCGGCTGAGCTGAGCTGAGCTGTTGGCCCCGTCCAGCTTCTGGAAAGGATTCTTCTAGATTTTGCTGATTGGGGGCCAAGCGCGCCTCAAATTCATAATGGGGTGGAATATAGAGAGGGAAATGCAGGAAGGATGTCAAGATGGGGTCTGGCTAGAATAAATGAATAGAGAATAAGAAATAACTGCATGATTGGCAGTTGTGCGTTAATTAATAAAACTAATGTGATAAGCCAATTACCTGTCCTAAAAAGGTATAAACATGAATAAACAAATCCGGTTAGTATGGTTTATGTATAAACTTTTTAATAGTTTCTAATTATAGAAATCAATGTCTCAAAATTTCGTTTTGAGAAATTTCAGAAATGTAAAGGTTATATTATCGACTTTGTTTAAAGGTGTAGTTGTAATAATAAGAGTAATAGTAAGAGCAATAGTAGTATGTGCTAACAATATACTTCAAATAAGCTTTTTTCAAAAAACTTTAATGTAATGTGACATATCTCATTATGAAATTTTACAAGTCTGAAACGAGATAAGATAAGAAATGATCCAATAATTGAAAATGATTTAGTCTATCATACTTTTAATATATACATAATTATAGAAACAGTCCATGATATTGGTAAGTGTAAGTGTAAGTGTAAGTATAATTATTATTGTGTGTGATTAGATTTTAATATACTCTTCTCTATTTCTTGATCAGATCAAAAACTTTTTTTTTCAATTCACCAAATTAAAATTCTAATTGAAAAAAAGTGTGAAAAAAAAAATTATTTCGCGTCACATTTTGTAATTTTTTCTAAGATTTTACCGTAGAGACTCAAAAATATAGTTGAAAAAAATTAATAAAATTCTGAATTATTTCGTGTTTTCTTTTATTGTATTGCTCAATTTAATATCACATTTTTAGTCCTTTTTTTAATATTTGGTGGCACTTCTTAGTATTAAATGGTTTTACCTCATAAGTTACAGATCAATTAATTTCATCAATTAATATTTGATAGAAAATTCCACAACAATTGAGAAATGCGTTAGACACATTACAACAAATTGAAAGATTTTGAAAATCAACTGTAAAATTTATTTATTATAGATATCAGTGGTAATTATTAGCAAGTTGTTTTATAACCAGCTGAAGAGTAAGGTACGCACCATTAAGTCACTTTTAATCTTTCATTTCTTTCTTAAGTTATAATAATATTGAATCTTTCATCCACTTCTCTCTGCTCAATAACATAATCACATGTCCTTTTAAAATATTGAATTGGAATTTGAATCATTTTATTCATTAATATATTTTTTTCTTCGGTTGAAATCTTTGAATTATTACTATTTTGTATAGCTATGCATGATCCGTCAATACTAATTACAATTTGATTTAACGTATCCTCGTCTATATTATCATTTTGGTTATTTGAAATTGTAATTGTATTATCATTATCAATGGTTAAATTATTATTTAAAATTGATTTTGACGATGACTCTTCAATTTTCAGTGCATTTAAATTTGTTTTGATTAGTTCAATTAAACCGTTTAAATAATTGATTGTTATATTACTGTTATTTTTTTCATTCGAATGAATAAAATAATAAATGCATCGATTCAGAATTTCAATCATTAATTGACAACTTTGAATATTATCCATTATTGAATCAGCAACTCTCAATGATCTTTGTAAACATTCTAGTACTCTATTACCATTTCTGTTAAAATTAGTTAATTCATTTTCTTCATCCTCACCAATTGAAGAAATTTCTGTTGGCCACCATAAATGTGAACATAAATATACAGAACGACATTGGTCTTGCTTTTTCAATAATTTTGATGCATGTAATGTACATCTGATTATTAAATTATCATAATAATCTTCAATGTATAATGATCTTGTTTTTTGTAAAGTCTGTGTTAAATAAATTAATGCTTGGAATTGAGTTTTTGAATCATTTAATTGTTCTTCATAAATTGTGAAAGATTGTGAAAAAAAATCATAAGAAATTTCACTTAAATTTAATTGATCAGCAACAGATGCACATTGTAAATTTAATTTAAATATTGTATCCAAAACAAATAAATCTGAGTTATCACATAAATTGAATAAATCTTTAATGCAACGAGAAGTATATTTAAATAATTGTTTTAATTGATTATCTAAATAGGCAATTTTATTATTTTGGCTGTTCTTTTTAATTAAATTTGTTAATCTTATTAATTTCCAAAAATTTGTTATAATAATTGGATATGTAAGAATGATATTTGAATTATTTTTGAATAGCCAATTTTTCAATAATAATAGAAATTTAATTTTGCCATTTAGTTTCTTATTAAAATTATTATAATTATTAATTAAAAAATGAATTAAAAATGCAATTTTTTCATTCATTTTATTTAATATGATTGATGACGAAGTTGATGAGGAATTTGTTTTTGATTCATTATTTTTAATTAAAGGTTGAGTAAAATTTAATAATTTTTCATAATTTATATTTGATAAAATTTCTAAATTTGAATTTGAATTTGAAATTAATTCTAATTCATCGATGAAATTTAGTAAAATAATTTTTTGTGTCTGTATTGGTTGTAAGATTAATAAATTATTATAATTATCGCAATCATTAATCAAAATTAACCAAAATTCAAAGTTTAAATATAAGTAATTTTTATTTAAATTTTTAAATAACAAAAAATATTTTAAATTTAAAAAATCTGATTCGATTAAATTTGAAACATTAAATTCATTAAACTTAGTTAAAATTAAACCAAATAAGTAATTTAATTTTCCGTAAAAATTTTCTGGATAATAAACAATAATTAAATTAATTAAATCTTCAATTAATGAAATTAATTCACTTATATTTAAATCTGGTCTGGTTTCAATAAATTCAATTAAAAAAAATTTAAAATGATTAAAAATATCTTCATTGTTGTTATTAGATTTAATATAATTTTCAATTTCATTAAAATTTGAGATAAATTTATTTATTAAAATTTTGAAAATGTTTAGTATAATTTTTTGATCATTTTTCAATCTAATTAAACTTGGTAATAAACATTTTTGTAAAGTAAGATAATGAAATTTTAATGGAAAAACTTGTAAAATAATATCAAATAAATATTCTTGTGATAATGAGTCATTTGATTGTAAAATTTGAGTAAATAATTCAGGTATAATTTTTTCATTATAAAAATGGAAACTTTCATATTCATATTCATCTTCATTTTCATTTTCAGTTTCAAAATCTATTAAATTTGATAAATTCACGAATTGAGAACCAATTAAAATTTTTAATTCATTCCTTTCATTAATTCTCAATTGTTTTTCTTTTAGTAAACCTTTATATTGTAATCTAATCCATAATTTATTCATTTCTACAAAATTTTTCAAAATGATATCAACATAAAAATTTTTACTAAATTTTTTAGTATTATTCGACAATAATGAATAATAACTTTTAAATTTCTGTGAGAAATAATACCTTAAAAACAAACCTCTTATTGGATCTTGAATACCTTTTGCCATTTCCACCATATCTTTCAATAATTCAATATTGTTATTATTTGTAGAAGTATTATCATTTGAATGTATTGTTAAATAAGTTGAACCGATTGTAATCATCATATACAATCTAGGTAAAACGTTACCAGAATATTGAACTAATTCATATAAATCAATTAAATTAATTTTTAAAGATATGTGATTTTCCTTAAGGTAAACAGATAAATTATTCAATGAGTCAAATATAATTATGTAAATTTCATAATATTGTTTTGGTGATAAGTTATCATTTCTTAGATAGTATAATAAATTTGAATAATTCTTTAATGAATCCATTAATTTGTTTTGTGATAGACATTTTTTGATAATAAAACTTAATTTATGTAAATCTTTTAAAATATCATTCATCACATCTTCATTAACCATTTTCTTTTATTATTGCAATATGTTGTGGCGATGATGTTAATGAATACTTTTTGTTATTTGAGTACAAAATACAAAATACAAATTGCAAATACAAATTTCAATAGAATAATATATATGGTTTTATATTAATCTATAAATATAATTTAGCCGCCCATCTTTATTTCCCCCCAAATCCTTACAACCAGTATAGCCACCAACCCATTAAACTATCCCTTTCTCCAAATGCTAACTGGAGAATTGTATGTGTTCTATATGTGTGAGACGCTTACCCTGCCTTTGGTTACCCTCCTCTCTCCGATTGGTACTATACGGCATTGCAACTTTCCCTTCTCATGATTAGGACATATGTGCAGTGTAGTGTAGTGTAGGGTTTACGAGGAACTGGTGACCATGATAGTGGTAATCTCATAATAGTATAAATTAGTAGATGTAGATTGGCAATTGACAATTGTCAATTGTAATAAATTTTTTATTTATTGTTTTGTATCAATGTAAGCTGTTTTGGTGTGTTCTGCTTTGGAAAACTTTTCATCGTAGGAATCCGAATCTAAGAACTAATTTATAAAAAAGAGTGCTTTGTTCGTTCGTTGGTGGTCTAGTTCCAATCTACTTCTATAAGCATTGCATTGATACATGTGTTGAGTGAACTACCTACCATCTCTTTGGAAACCTTCACCTTCACCACACAAACCACCTGCGTTACCCTGCTATTGGTAACTAACGCCGAGTAGTTATTTACGGGAAATACCCGTTCCATCCCCTTTTGGATAGATCTCGAGAATTTTGGATTCAGATATATATAAATGGAGGGAGGGAGGAAGGGAAAGAGAAGAGGAGAAGAGAAGATTGGAATATTACTAAGTTGTATTACTTATTTTGTATATGATAAAGTGTCAATCGAGTAGCTAAATGTCCAATTACAGTAGATTACTAAATAGAAAATCATTGTACTATTTTACTGCTTTTGCATCAACTGTTGCATTCGCTAGTACTACTGCTAACACGAATAACTTTAATTATAATTATAATTATAATCATCGTAACAACAGTAACAACAGTAACAACAGTAACAAAAACAACGGTTTCTGGAAAAAAACTTCTTTAACTTCTGCTATCACCGGTATTCATTTGTCCAAGAGAGATTTAACAAAAACCATCAACGATTATCAAGAAATTTATAATGCTATAGCAAATAAAATTAGAGATGAAGATGATTTTGATGACTATATCGGTTACGGTCCACTTTTAGTTAGAATTGCTTGGCATTCGTCTGGTACATATGATAAAAAAGATAATTCTGGTGGTTCATATGGTGGTACAATGAGATTTAAAAAAGAATTAAATGATCCATCAAATTCAGGTTTAATAAAAGCATATGAATTTTTAGAACCAATTCATGATAAATTTCCATGGATTTCATATGGTGATTTATATACATTAGCTGGTGTTACCGCAATTCAAGAAGCACAAGGTCCAATAATTCCATGGAAAAATGGTAGAATTGATCAAGATGAATCTTCAACACCTGATAATGGTAGATTACCAGATGCTTTAACTGATGCAAAATACATGAGAAATTTCTTTGGTAGATTAAACTTCTTAAATGATAGAGATATCGTTGCTTTAAATGGTGCTCATTGTTTAGGTAAAACACATTTAAAAAATTCTGGTTTTGAAGGTCCATGGGGTGCTGCAACAAATATTTTTTCAAATGAATTTTTTGTGAATTTATTAAATGAACCATGGTATTTAGAAATAAATGAAGCTGGTAATAAACAATATAATACACCAAAAGGTTATATGATGTTATTATCTGATTATTCATTAGTTCAAGATAAAGATTTTAAAAAAATTGTTAAAGCATATGCAAATGATCAAGATTTATTTTTTAAAGATTTTTCATCTGCTTTTGTCAAATTATTAGAAAACGGTATTACTTTTGAAAAAGACCAAAAACCATTCATCTTTAAAACTTTAGATGAACAGGAAGAATAATTATTATTGTAAATACACATATTCTTATTTTTCTTATTCCAAGTTCTTTTTTCCCCTTTGTTAAAAGACAGGACAAAGCAAAACTAAAAAAAGTCATTAATCTTAGTTATTCTATTTATTATTTGTAATTCAATGATTTATTAATTATTTGCTAACTTACGACCATAGATTGGTACAAATATGTACATAAATTCCTTTTAAAACGACATTTACCCTCTCATTAATGTTAATTTTTTCATATAATAAACACATCAGAAAAATTTGAATATTTGACAAAAAATAAAATTAACTGTAGTGCAACAATGCCATCCTTATTATATAATATTTATTTATTAGGCAATTGGAATACTTTCAGTATCCAGAAAATATTATATTTGAGTAAATTAGTATTGTAAGAGTATATTTATAAATATTTACCAATAGTTAAAGGGACAATGTTAGCACAAGCAATCAAGAGAAGTTCACACCCGATTAAACCACTGACAACAATTAAATTGTTAAGTACAAATACGAAAGTTCCAAATAGTGATTCTGAATTGACATGGACAGAATTTTTTGAATTAAGAAAAACACAAAGAAGAATCAATGTTGGTTCATCAATTTTTACTGCATTGATTGGTAGTAATATTTCATGGGCATATTTATCGACAATGGAAATCGATCCAACTCAAACTTTGTTAGGTTTTGATCCGTTAATAGTAATATCAGGTGGTTTAATTGCATCAGGTACCTTAGGTTATTTATTTGGTCCATTATTAGGTTCACAATTTTTTAATATTTCAAATAAAAAAAAATTAACTGTTTTTAATAATAAAAATAAAGATTTTTTACAAAAAGTTATTCAAAATAGAGTCGATGCATCATCTCAATCTTTTAGTAACCCAGTACCTGATTATTATGGTGAAAAAATTGGTTCAATTAGAGAATATAGACAATGGTTGAGAGATTGTCATTCTTATAGGAGAAAGGCAAAAGAATTCTTGTAAAAAAAATAAAATAAAATAACAAAACATTATTCAATATTAATAGTTTGAATTTGACATATTTTCAAATTAATAATTAATAAATAGAATTTTAAAAATCGTATATGAAACATATTTACATATTCTCAAAGTATATTATGAAATAAACAAATTTATAATACTTTCTAGTCTTTCTTATCACTTCATCCCTTTTATTATATGATTCATTTATATTTCATTTGCATGGTTGCAAACTATTTATTTCTAAAAACAATATATATCAAATATATTAGACGTATATGTAAATATATATAGATACCTGCATTTATTTATTAAAATATTTGAAAAGGAAGAATAGCATAAAAATTGGAAAAAGGGGGAAAACAATGCATACCATTTATATCTAATGTATTTGAATCTTATTATCAGTACTTATGAAATTCTGATTATTCAAATCGACAACTTCATTATATAATGGAGGGACAGTATTAGAATTTGATTCTAAATCGACATCGTAATGAGTTGTGTCAACGGTACGTTGTTCAATTGAAGAAGGTCCTTGATTATTTTCAGTTGTTAAAACAGTTCTATTAACCAATCTTTGTGAACTAGTTTCATGAATTACATATAATGCATGTAATATAGATGGGAAAAAAAATAAGAGGAATAAAAGGACATTAATTAAAAATTCTTTTGTGAAGAAACCTTTCCTTTTCCAAACTGCAATTGGTGGTAAGAAAGCTGCAACAATCACTAACATTAAATCATCTTTATTGATTGAAAAGACAGCTGGATTATTATCTTGATTATTTGTATTGACATTTTCTGTATTTGAACGGCTTGCTAATGGTTCAGCTTGAAGATGGTCATCTAATCTACCCATTTTTTAAGTGTACGTGTGTATAGGTCTATATATATATATATATATAGTTGAATGCAAATGCAATAAAATACAATAAGTTGTACATGTACATATAAAGATAGAAACAGTTACCAGCACTCCTCTATATATATATATATATAAATAGTAAATTCCAGGAAAACTAATGCCAGCTAGAGAAACGTTTCTTGTAAAGTCAGCCCATTGCCACTAATTTAATTTAGTAGGCGCAATCTTGTCAAGAAAATAGAGAAGCCACTTTATATAGTTGCGAATGCAAGTACAAGTACAAGTACAAGTACAAGTATAGCATGCAGATTCAAAGAGTACTCATCTATATATAGCAATACAGCAAGCATGTTTACATTTATAACATTGCATTGTATATCATATGTAACTAGGAGATTAGCTAGCTAATGGAGCATACATTGGTATCAATATAACCGACAAAGAGCGGGTAACTTACAGAAGTAGGGCTGTACATTTGTAGGGTATATAAAAGGACACTAAACACACATAGGGTATATAATACGGGTTACAATAGGGCACGTAGGGTATATATTGGTATCACTGTGTACGTATTTTATTTCTTTGCACGTGCTCATTTTCTCTTTTAATATTTCCAGCATGAAACGAAATGTATTTAAAGATGATTAATGGCATTTGAGCAGATACTTTATGGTTTGAAATGAATGTTCTTGAATAGCTGAGTAAAGTATTGGTATCAGTATCTGAGTGACGGTAGTAGCTGTAGCAGTAATAGTAGCAGCAGCAGTAGTAGTGGCGAAATCAGTGATAATAACAATAGCAACAACCACAACGACACTAATAATATTAACACTAAAAGTAACATCAATTTTATATGCATGATTGTTATAACTTACAAGTAATATAATATAATACATTTTATAATAATGATGGCATTAAATAAAGAACAAATTATAAGTAATAATAAAAAAAATGAATATGATGAATATAATGAATATACAAAAGATAAGAAAAATACTTTCCCATTGCATTTATTACCTATTGGATTAGTTGAAGAATTATTTTCACATCTACCACAAAGTGATAAACTAAATTTATGTTTATTAAATAAAAAATATAATAAAATTTCAACAAAATTATTATATAGGAGAATTTACTTGAATGATTCAAATATTGTTAAAAGTGATTTTGTGGATTTAGCAATAAATTGGTCACTGTTAATAATACCATCATTTTTAAAAGAAGAGGATTCAAGAATTATCGCAAATGAAAAATTAAAATTATTAATTAATACATTGAACTCAAATAATAAAATTTATATTGATTCAATCCAATGGATTAGAATTAATTGGGATTTAGATGCAATTTTACAAAAAAAAATTTTAAAATTATTATGTAATTCAGGTAATTCAATACAAAGATTAGAAAATATTACTGATCCAAATTGTAATGATATTATTATTAATGGTACTTTGACGAAAAATAAAATTACAAGTTTTGATTTAGCACCCCCAAATCCATTACCTGAAATGACAGTTTCAGATAATTATTTAATTGATTGTAAAAAGTTTTTGCAAAATAGAATCTCATCAAAATTATCACATATGACATTATTCATTGATCCAATTAAATTATTTAATTATTTATATCATTTGAATGAAAAATTACAAATTGTTGATTTAAAATTACATTGGAGAGAAGAATTTTATAATCAAGATTATTTTAAAGAATTATTAACTGATGAAAAGAAACAATTTAGAAAATTATCAGATTGTTTTGATGTTAGATCGTTAAAAATTTTAACAGTAATTTCATGGAATTCAAATTTAAAAGATAGAGAAATTGAAATGATTAAAGATTTAAGGGATTTTGTTAATCTTGAAGATCTCTCATTGATTTCAATAAGACAAGATATAAATTTATTAGTACCATTATTTTCAAAACTAACAAATTTAAAAAGATTGAAAATGGATTTCTTAGAAGATTATATACCTGAAACAACAAACCCTGAAATTTTTCTAACAATGATGCTATCATGTAAGAATTTACAATTTATTGATATGAGATTTCAAGGTTTAGATGTACCAATAATTTCAATAAATAAAACAACACCATTAGATGATTCATCTACTGATTCAAATGATCCAAATGAATTAAATTCAAATATTTTCACTTTATCTCAATATTGTCATTGTGATAAATGTAATTTTGTATTTAACGAAATTTTAAAGAAGAAAATCTTCTTATTCCCTGAAGATGAAGTT
The DNA here is from genome assembly GCA_030565105.1 of Vanderwaltozyma verrucispora. Lineage (NCBI taxonomy): Eukaryota > Fungi > Ascomycota > Saccharomycetes > Saccharomycetales > Saccharomycetaceae > Vanderwaltozyma > Vanderwaltozyma verrucispora. The sequence continues at coordinate 12,608 of JAJMAX010000094.1, forward strand.
TTTGAGGATATCAACGATATTTTTGCAAAAGATATCTTTAAAATGATGAGATATTTATCTTTATTACCATATTCAAAAGCTTGTGATTATTATCCAAGTGTAAGAACACAACCTATGAATTTGAAAGAATTCGTTAAGAAGATGAATAAACATTTATATCTTTACAGAAAGCATAAAAATCAATTGATTTTAAAATCCGACGAGCTCTCCAGTGGAGAAGAAGAAGAAGAAGAAGAGATGGATGATGATGATGATGAAGAAGATGTATTTAAGAAATCCAAGTATATTCTACCTCATGATCCATTAACTGATGACGATATAGTGAAATGTTACCACGCGTTGATTCATCAATATAAAACAACATACGTCACATTTTTGAAAAGGTTTCCAAAACTAATGTTTTTAATGTTAAATGATATACCAACAATTGTTGTTGAAAAAAATCAAGAACGTATTTTTGAACCAATTTTCTATCATAGAGATTACACAACAAATTTAACTGGTTGGTCTATTAAGAAAAAATCTAGGATTAATGGGAAAGATGACAATGAAGGTGACAACAGTGATACTATTGATACTGTAGCAAGAAGGATATCAGCAATTTGATAAATCTACTAAATCTACTAAATATATTAAATTTTAAATTTTAAATTTTTGTTGGTTTTCATCTCAATAAAAGAACGTATAGAAAGATTAAATCGATTTAAGTATCTCATACTCTCGTCCCTTTTTATCAAAGCAATTGATCATCACATTCTCCTCCCCTACATTTATTACCATTCACAATCGCATATAAGCACATTTTATTGTGTTTACATTATTACAATTTTTTATGGATCTATAAATACATAAATAGCATAGTAATGAACAAATAACATATATAACATATATAACATATCTAACATATCTAACATATATAATACATTCAACAAGTTTATCAGTAGCCAATAGTCAATAGTCACAGTAATACTGAAATTTTAGAAAAAAGTTATGCACAAATACTTGCCTAACAGGGTAATGCACCAGAAAAGGCACAAAGAATTCTCATCGATACATTTTTCTAGCTTGCTCACAATCAAAAATGCACGATTACCCTTTGGCAAAGCAAGATGATCCACTATAACAGAAACAATGATGATAAAAGACAATAAATATCATTATAGTCGTCGTACTTTAAAAATAAAAAAATTAAGATTAACTTTAACTCTCATCTATAAGGCAAACAAACCCCTTGCTGAACACTTACAAGCCGTCCACTAGAAGAAATTCTTATTTAAGCAATTGCCCTCTGAAACCAAAGCTATCCCACCACTTACTAACCTTACCACCCTCACAGCATACCTCTCTTTAATGTACCATTCCATCACCATCACCATCGTAGACGCTAACTGTCTACTTTGAAAAACTTGCAGCATCTGTGAAAAATATGGGAAAAGTGAAAAATTTTTTTTCATCTCATCGAGAAAATACGATGAATAATGCAATTTTAGTAGATATTTGCGTAGTAAATGAATGAAAAAGTACTCTTTTACTTTCTCTTGAACCTCACGAGGGATTGGTACTGATGATTTAATCATCAGTTTTTAAAATTTAACTACTTCTCTGTTTGTAGAGAGCAAACGATACTTGCATGCTCTCTACATAACTAACTTTACATTTATACGTACCGCATAGTTTAATTCTGATTCTTGACTATTTGGAGTCTTTCGTAGCTGAATTTCTTTCTCATTAGCACGTATATAGCCACAGACATACACTAATGCCTACACTTATTCGTTCTTTTCTCTTTATATCAAAATATTGTAGAAATAGAGCATTTAAGGAAATTGAATTCTGGCAGTGTTCCTCTCTCTCTCTCTCCCTTTCCTGACGAGTACAATTGAATTATCTCCCTTACTTGGTCACATTATTCCTATTTTACTGGGACAAGGATTAAGCTGATTCTTTTCTTAGCTTTTTTTTTTTCCCACTAGTTAAGTCAGATATTTCACTTAATTTTCGAAAATTTTAATTTCAATTGTAATTACAATCATGAATAACATTTTAAACTTTTTCTAAATTATATTATTTCTGTTTGGAGATATTAAATATATATATACATGAATATATATTACAATTATTTTTTTGATTATTATTGTATTATACGAATACATTAAAATAACTGATTAATTAAACGCATTTTTTTTCGTTTTTGTTAAATATTATCTAATTCAATTCGAGATTAATTCTGTAATATACTTTGTGTATACCCTTAACAGAAATCCCAATAAAATAGAGCTATTAAAAGATGTCCAGTATTACTGAATTTTTTGACGAACATAAAGTTAAACGTCATGAAATGAAAGAATTGCAAAAAGATGAAGCTATCTTAACTGAAAACAAACGTAGATTTGTTTTATTCCCAATTAAATACCACGAAGTTTACGATGCTTACAAGAAGAGAGAAGCTTTATTCTGGACAGCTGAAGAAATTGATATGGGTAAGGATATCAAAAGCTGGAATGACGATAAATTTACTGAAGAAGAAAAGGAATTTTTAACCAGATTCTTTGCTTTATTTGCTTCTAATGACATTGATAAAGAAAATTTAACTGAACATTTATCTGCTGAATGTCAAATTCCAGAAGCTAAATGTTTCTACGGTTTCCAAATTATGGTTGATAACATTCATCAAGAAGTTTACGCTATTTTAATTGATTCATTGATTAAAGATAACTCTAAGAGAACTTCAATGTTTTCTGATTTAAAGAAATTGACTAATATTAAAGAAAAGATTGATTACTCCAAGACTTGGTTCTCTAATGACGATAATTTATTTGGTGAAAAATTAATTGCATTTGCTGCTGTTCAAGGTATATTCTCATTAGCTGCTTACACATCCATTTACTCAATTAAATCTAGAGGTTTAACTCCAGGTCTAAACATTGCAGTTGATAACATGCTCAGAGATCGTGCTTTACATGCTGATTTCTGTGGTTTAATGTATGCTCATTTGAAAAACAAGGTCGATTCTGATATAATAGAAAGAATCATTACTGATGCTGTTAAAATTGAAAAGAATTCATTAAAAGATACTTTACCAATTGAAAAAATCGGTTTAAAGATTGATGAAATGGAAAAATTCATTGAATATGCTGCTGATGTTTTATTGGTTTCATTCGGTAATGATAAATTTTATAACACTGCAAACCCATATGATTTCATGGAAACTGTTTCATTACCAGGTAATACAAACTCTTTTGAAAAGAAGATTTCTGATTATCAAAAAGCTAGTGACATTGCTCAAGTTCAAGCTAAACCTGATGCTGCAAATGCTACTTTTGGATTCAATGAAGATTTCTAATCTTTTCAAAATTTTACATTATCTAAAGGTTCTTTTCCTTAGAACACTAAAATTTTATTTCACATTTAACAAGTATATTATTAAGATTTATTTAACATTAAATATATTTACTAAATAGTTTTAATATATATGACACCTATTTAACGCGCATATTAATAGTTCACTATAACTGATTAATTATCTTTTACATTTTACGTTTGATTTTTCTTAATATTAAACCACCATTGTCATCATGAAGAGGAAAGAAAGGGGTGGGGTGTGTGGGATGGTTAAGCAATTGGTATATATATATATATATATATATTACTCAGACAATCAGAATAGAATTTTTTCTATTAATTAATTCTTCAAAAACTAAACATTTACAGTATGTGAAAGCAACATTCTATTAGATTAAAGTCAAGTATGAAATACAGTGTGAACTATCCTATCCTATCACGCCAGTTGTTTCACGTGATACTCGTATTTTACATTAAATCCACTTTCAAAAAGGAAGAACGAAGCACATTTAGAGTTCATCACTACTATCTGTTGTTCAGACAATAAGCCTGAACCTAACTATCTTCTCTGGTATCTTCCTCTGCCTGTACGTACTTCACACACTCATCACATCACTCTTGCTGGACAGTTTACGATCAGAGCTTTCGACATCTTTGGGAGGGGATGGGATATACGTTTTCTCTAAGAAACACGCGCAGCAACAAAAAAAACAAGTAAAAATTTTTCACTTTTCTCAGTGTCCCAATCTAAGTAGATGACTAGTGAAACAGAAGAGAATGAGGAAGTGTACCAGACAAGGTAGTACTCGTTAAAGCTTCGGTATACCTCAATTCTGCAAGTACAGGAAGGAGCAGCAGTAGACAGACACCATAGAGACAAAAAAAACTGGAATAAAGTCACTTATTGGTAATTTCTTACTAAATTCTCAAAGAAAGAGGTCATCGACCATCTGGAAAAAGTAAGTACTGAAGTACTTACTGATTGGTAAATTTGGCATTCTATCTCTGTATATGATTTGTCTGTCTTTCAAATAATAATTTTGAACAATTTAAACGATTTTACTGCACAAAACATACTCTTCTTCCTGTTTCATTGTTGACATGCGGTTTGTAACTTTTTACTTTTAAGTGTACATATTTTCTTGTGGAACGAACGAGCTAACTAACTAACTACTGAAAACTGCTGAGTACACTGGAAGAAGACCATCACCATCACCATCACCATTTCTTTTCTCCTAACTCTTAACCATCACCTATTATATTAGCTCTCTATTCAACTTCTATCCTTTACCCAACCTCAACTGAAGAGAAATTTTTCACTCTTTTCGTAAGTAATTTATTACATTGCATGTTTCCCATCTGAAAGCTCCTAACAAGGGTTAGCTTAGCTATTCTCAGAACAGGATTTCTGATTTATTTATTTGTCTTCCTTCCATTTGCCTCTTGAATTTAATGGCAGTTTATACAAATTACCTTTTTCTTACATATTTTTTCCCATTAAACTCAATTTCTTTAGGAAATTTGAACTAGGTTTACTAAGTTTGAATTTTTTGGGTTTTGAATATTATTCAGTAGCTTTAAAGTGTTATAAAAACGAAATAAAAATAAAGAACGTTTCTCATATATGATTACTACTAGTTCAAAGTTTTAAGGTAGAATTATTCTTATTCTTATTCTTTAATCAGTGAATAGAGGTAATCGATACATCAGTAACTCAAATATACATACAATCATAATGGTCAAAGAAACACCATCAAAAGTCGCAGCTAGTGCTTTATCTGATTTAGAATTGAAAGATTCTCAAGCTAATTTAAATAAAACTTTAGAAGCTTTAAAAGAAAACAAATTCGATGAAGAAGCTTTGGAATTAAGATTAAGTAAAGCTGCCGAAGAACACAAGAAATTTATGGATAGCCACAAGGTTCAACGTCATAAGTTAAAGGAATTAGAAAAGGAAGAACCTTTATTAGTCAAGGATGAATCGAGACAAATCTTATACCCAATTAAGTACCCAGATGTTTACGAAGCTTATAAGAGAGCTGAAGCTTCTTTTTGGACTGCTGAAGAAATCGATTTATCCAAAGATTTACACGATTGGAATAACAGAATGAATGAAAATGAAAGATTTTTTATTTCAAGAGTTTTAGCTTTCTTTGCTGCTTCTGATGGTATCGTTAACGAAAATTTAACTGAGAATTTCTCTGTTGAAGCTCAAATTCCAGAAGCTAAATACTTTTATGGTTTCCAAATTATGATTGAAAATATTCATTCTGAAACTTACTCTTTATTAATTGATACTTATATCAAGGATCCAAAGGAAAGTCAATTTTTATTTAACGCTATTGAAACTATTCCACAAATTAAAGAAAAAGCTGAATGGGCTTTAAGATGGATTAACGATAGTGAAGCTTTATTCGCTGAAAGATTAGTTGCCTTTGCTGCTATTGAAGGTGTTTTCTTTTCTGGTTCTTTTGCTTCCATTTTCTGGTTGAAAAAGAGAGGTTTAATGCCTGGTTTAACTTTCTCTAATGAATTAATTTGTAGAGATGAAGGTTTACATACCGATTTTGCATGTATATTATTTAGTCACATCAAAAACAAGCCATCACCAGAAATTGTTGAAAGAATTGTTACTGAAGCTGTAGAGATTGAAAAAAGATATTTCCTTGATGCTTTACCAGTTTCTTTATTAGGTATGAATGCTGACTTAATGAACCAATATGTTGAATTCGTTGCTGATAGATTATTAATTGCCTTTGGTAACAAGAGATATTTTGGTGTTGAAAATCCATTTGATTTTATGGAAAATATTTCTTTAGCTGGTAAAACCAATTTTTTCGAAAAGAGAGTTTCTGATTATCAAAAAGCTAGTGTTATTGCTAAATCTAGTAACACTGAAGCTGAAGCTGGTGCTTTTTCATTAACTGAAGATTTTTAATCTAATATGTTTTTGTGTTTTTAAATTGTGATTAAAAAAATTTTGATTAATGAATTGTTATATATTCCTTTTTCTCTATTTCTGTTATATTGGTTTTAAGTTTTTTAATAGATCATGCTTGCTAGAGTTAATTTTTATTAAAGATATTTCTCTTTTGCATATCTATGCAAAAAATATATAAAAATATTTAATTAGTTAAATAAAGTAAAAGAATATCTCATATGAATGAAAATAATCTGTTTAGTACTTGTTATTATTTTATCTTAATTCTGATAAAGACTGAATTGCAAAAAAAAAAAAAAAGGATAAAAAGTAAATGGGGCGAGCTGGGAATTGAACCCAGGGCCTCTCGCATATTTGAATTTATCACCCAAAGCGAGAATCATACCACTAGACCACACGCCCATTTTAAATTTAATATCGTTTGTTGCAGTATGTGTTCGGGAGAACTATTAGAATTTAAGAAAAGTTCGATCGAATGAGGTTTACATTATGGACGACGACAGCCTTCTCATCTAATATATATGTAAATTGTGAAATCAAATGCAGTAGTAGTAGTTTACCGTAGGATACCACTGAGATAAAAGAACAAACCACCTTTCAAGAATACAAGTCTTAACAAAACTAAGCAACCACTTCACAAACCCGTTGCTATAGTTGGATATAATACATCTGTTTGTGCATGTGTGGTCCTTCCTTCACTATGAGATGCTGTAAGCATCTCACGATATCTTAGGAGTATTTAAGTGTATATACAATGTAGTTATCAATCAACTAACAGTTCTCAAAGTTCGTAGATCGGTACCTTTTGAGCACTTTTATTCTTGCAGCCATTCCCACTGTGGCTTACCCGGGCTACCCTCTGTCAACACGCACTGCCGTGCATTTCGGTTGTTAGCAGAATGACAGCCGGTCAGGATGTGCGGCCATTCCGTCCCCAGGCCGGCTTATAACAACCGCACACTCTGAGATCTCCTGGAAAGGCAACGCACGCGAAGGCGGCCAGCCGAACGGTGGTATGCTCCGGCTGTTAACTATTCCGGTACACACACAGAGAAAAAGCGCTGTTTCATGGTTCGGCTGTATATTGAAAAATTGTACTTCATTGTAGCCGAAACTTATGACAGTAAAATTAGAAAGGCATCGAAAAAGATTGCGATGGCCATCTGTTCTTTTGATCTAATGGTTTATTCAATGACAATTTGATATATAAAAGACAATGGATTTCATTATTCTTGTTTCTTTGTTTCTTTGTTTCTTGATTACTTTATTTTTTTAATTTTTATTTTTTTATTTTTTCTTTTCTTTTATATACACTTATATCTAAGAACCTCATCGGCGTGTATTCTATTCAATATGTCTACTACTGCTACTAATAAAAATAATGATGATAATGATGATGTTATTTCATCAATTCAATCGTATAATCCATATGACGATAATGAAGCTAATCAAGATAATTTAAATGAAGTACATTCACAATTATCAGCATCTATCAGTAATTTATCAAAATCACATTTAAATCAAGAAAAAAAAGAAATTTTATCAATTATTGAATCACATAGAGATGGTATTGAAAAAATTTTATCAAAATATGAATCAAATACTCATGGTATTGGTCCAATTGAATCAATGATTGATGATGAAACAAAAGAAAAAATTATTCCTGCATTAGATAATATTTTTCATAAAGAAGATAAATGGAATTATCCAATTGATTCTGAAACTGGTTTTCGTATTGTTCAATTTGTTGATGATGATAGAGATGATCCAAAAACATGGTCATTAAGACAAAAATGGAATATTACAATTTTATTAGGTATTTTATGTTTTGTTGTAGCAATGATGTCAGCAGTTGTTACTGGTAATATCACTGTTCCAAGTGAACATTTTAATGTTTCAACTGAAGTAATTGTTTTAACAGTTTCTTTAATGGTTTGGGGTTTCGGTATTGGTCCATTATTTTTTGCTCCATTATCAGAAGAATTTGGTAGAAATTGGATCTATCATACCACTTTATTAGTTGCTGTAGTCTTTATCGTTCCTTGTGCTGCTGCAAAAAATATCGGTACTTTATTAGCATTTAGATTCCTTGATGGTTTAGCATTTTCTGCTCCAATGTGTTTAATTGGTGGTAGTTTAAGTGATATTTGGAGAATTGAAGAACGTGGTATTGCAATGTCAATTTTTTCAGCTGCTCCATTTTTAGGTCCTGTTATGGGTCCAATCGTTGGTTCGTTGTTAACTGCTTATTGTAGTTGGCGTTGGGTTTACATATTTATGATCATTTTAAGTGGTTGTTTATATGCTGTTGCATTCGTTTTCTTACCAGAAACTCATCATCAAACAATTTTAAAGAGACGTGCAAAAAAATTAAGAAAATTAACTGGTGATAATACTTATAGAGCTTTATCTGAAATTAAAATTAGATCTGTCAAAGAAGTTGCTAAAGACAGTTTATTAAGACCATTAATTTTATTAACTGAATTAATCGTTTTCTTAGTCACTATTTACATGTCTGTCTTATATGGTTTATTATACATGTTCTTTTTCGCTTTTCCATTAGTCTACGGTGAAGGTAAAGGTTGGAGTGATGTTAAGACAAGTATCATGTTTATTCCAATTGGTGTTGGTGTTATTGTTGGTACCATTGCTTCTCCATTCTTTAATGCTGATTATTTAAAGAGAGCTAAACGTTATACAGATCGTGGTGAAGTTCCTCCAGCTGAATTAAGATTAATTCCAATGATGGTTGGTTGTTGGTTTATCCCAATTGGTTTATTCTGTTATGCTTGGACCTCATTCTCATACGTTTCATGGGCTGGTCCATGTTTCAGTGGTTTCGCTTGTGGTTTAGGCTTTGTCTTATTATATAACCCAGCTAATAATTACATCGTTGACTCTTATCAACATTATGCTGCTTCTGGTTTAGCCGCTAAAACTTTTGTTAGATCTATTTGGGGTGGCGCTTGTCCATTATTCACTATTCAAATGTATCACAGATTAGGTTATGAGTGGGCTTCAAGTTTAATGGCTTTCATTGGTTTAGCCTGTTGCGCTATTCCATACTTATTCTACATCTATGGTGCAAGAATCAGAAAGCGTTCAAAATATGCTTACTCTCCATCAATTGACACAACAAGAACCACCGTCAACGATGAGGAAACTGCTAGTATGAAGAAAGAAGCTGACATAAGCAGCATTTCAAACAGTACCTCATCTACAGACTAATAATTTCTACTCAAGAATTGGCTAAGAGATTGCTTTTAGAGAAAGAGCACAATTAAATCATTCTGAGGACTAACATAATCCTCATATGCACACAGTCATTCGTATAGTTCATTTACTATACTTTAATCAATATTTAATATTTAATATCTAATATCTAATAACAATAACAATAATATTTAATACTCACTAATCTCTATATTATTCTATTCAATCATTCATCATCCATCACTCTTGTACTTGTGTATATGTTTATGCTCTTGGATACTAACTAAACTATTCGTGTTGAAAGTTCTCTTAACGCGTAATAATTTCTATTACGTAAAAGTGAAATATTCAAAAATGTAAATAAATATCATTTATCAATACAAAGTTTAAATGATGTTGTAATCATATAATTAGTGTTATATTGCTTGTAATTAAAACTATCTACAGTTAGAGGATATACACAAACATATATATATCTAATTAATAATGTCCTCAAGGGAAGATAATGCTTTGAACAAAATTGAAAATGATTCTATGGAAGACGAAAGTAGCAGATCAGCTGAAGAAATAGATAATGAAAGTGATAAGAGCTATCATGCAAGTGATAACGATAGTAGTATTTTAGTTGATGTTAATAATAGCAAACAATTGAGATTGGATGAATCTCAAGAAGTGCCTATTGGTAAAAAAATGAGGAATATAAATGCTAAACAACTTTTTTACACGAGTTCTGATGATGAAGATAATGCAATAAGAAATCAGATATTAACACAACCACAAGAAAAAACAAACTCACCATTAAGGAAACAAGTTAGGTTTAACCAACAACAAGAAAGTAATAGAAAATCTAGTTTAGAACCTTGGGAATTTAAAAAAGTTATTGAAAGAGAATATAAAGAAAAACTACCGAACAATTATCAAATTAAAAATTGGAAGAAACCATCTACTGCAATGACAAATTCAATAATTCAACTTTTAGAAAATAATGTCGAATCTGCATTGGAATCTGTATTTACTAAGTATCAATCTGATTTAGAAAATTTAACTAATAATAATAATAGAGAAATTGAAAAAATTTATAAACAGAAACAAAATGTAATGAATGATATTTTACTTAAAATTAAACAAAAATTAAAGAAATCTAAATTTCCATCAAGATTAGCAGATAATGATTTAAACGTTGAATATATTTTTGCAAAAAGAAAATTCATTCAAAAAAGATATGCTGTCGAATTACAAAATGCAGAAAGAATGGAAATTGAATTAATTAAAGAACAAAGAGAATTAGATAATAGTATTAAATTTATTAGTGAATTAAAGAAAAGTAATGCTAAAAAAATTACTGAAAAAATTTTACAAAAAGAATTGCATCCAAGTTTGAATAATGCAATGTCAAATGCATATGGATTTAATAATAATTTAAATAAAGATAACAAACAAAATCCTTCAAACAATGTATCAAATAATCAAACATATAATAAGGATGTCAAAGAATTAAACTTACAATCTGATATTCTTGACAATAATATGATTGAAACTTCAAAAAATAATGATATTGAGAAAATGACAGGATATTTACCTTCGTTAGAGAAATATAATAAAATTTCAAGTGAATTAGCAACGAATGTTGATAAATTTCTTACCAAAAACAGTTATCAAGAAATTCAATCATTGAAAAATCCTGACGAAATTTAGAATTGTATATTCAACAAAAAATAAAAAATCAATAAAAAGGAAACATACAATCACACTGCATTAGAGATATATTGTAATAATTATGATATAGAAGCCATTAATGATATATATATTCAACTTTAATTAACATTTCATGATTCATTTACAGACAATATACACTAAACTTCTCTCAAATTCATTGGTTATCACAATGCACGAACGCCAGCTTTTTTCGAAATTGGCAAAATTGAAGAAAAGAAGTAAGAAACTCTTAATCAACATAAATGGCACCTTTATGTAATACTATTTAGCTGTTTAATTGTAGAGATTCCACGTTAGGAGAGGGAATAAGATAATTTGTAGTATCCTTGGACAGAATTAGTTGCGATTGGTCTTTTAATCGTTTTAAAATATTAGTTATTAGGATTTTTTTTGGGTTAGAAAGATAAATAAAATTCATATAAGTCAGAAAAAAATTGAAATTAGGGACTTACGACAATGAAGGGTAATTACAATAACAAAAAACGTGAACCTAGTAATCAAAATGGTTCTACATTTGTCAATCGTAGTACTAACCAAATGAATGGTTCTAGTAGTTTTCATGAAAGTAATGAAACTGCCAATAATTTTCATGATCGTCAATTATATCTTTTAGTCAATAGTCTTGGTTCTAATGTTATTGCAACTGTTACTTCTGGTATCAAATATGCCGGTATTTTGGCTGCTCAAAATGCAGAATGTAAAGATGGTATTGAAATTATATTAAAATATCCAATGATTGTTGATACAGGGTTTACTGATGCTGGTATTGATGATTTAACTAGTAAACTAGGAGAAACTCTTTTGATACCTGGTAAAGATGTTGTAGAATTAGAGATAAATGACATTGATTTTTCCTTAGATGAGAAATGGGAAACTTTGAAGAAGAAGATTGAATTAGAAGCAAAAGAAAAACAAAAAGAATCACAATTAAATATTAAAGCTGGTTTTAAGACTGATGTTGATATCTCTCGTTCCAGTGCAAATATTAAAGAGAGAGAACTACAAAAGTGGGCCCCAGAAGAGGGTACTGATGTTTTAGAAATGAATCAAACACTTGAAGACTCTTCTTCAACTTGGGATCAATTTGCTGTTAATGAAAAAAAGTTTGGTATTCAATCAACCTTTGATGAACATCTTTACACAACAAAAATTAATAAAAATGATCCAAATTATAATTTACGTTTGAAGGAAGCAGAGAGAATTGCAAAGGAAATTGAATCACAAGGCTCTTCAGGCAATATTCATATTGCCGAAGATAGAGGTATAATTGTCGATGATTCAGGATTAGATGAAGAAGATAAGTACTCTGGCGTTGATCGAAGAGGTGATGAATTGTTAGCTGCATTAAAATCAAAATCTAAACCAATTGAATCTAAACCAACTAAATATGTTCCACCTACTTTAAGAAATCAACCACACCATACCGATCCTGCTATTATATCATCCATTTCAACAAAAAATGCTTCTTCTCAACCTAAAATTTCCTCTACTTTAGCACAAAAGGAAACAACTTCAGTTAAACATGAGTCAAAATCGAATTCTACCAAGACAGCAATTTCAAAAGAATCTCAAATTGAAGATTTGAAAAAGTTTGCTGAAAAATTTAAAGTTCCATTTGAAGTTCCAGCTGAACTGAAAGATATTATCAAAAAATCACCACCTTCAACTAAATCTGAGCTAAATACAAAGGCCGAAACCAATGCTAAATCATCTAAAGCTTCTACACCCACTGTTGGATCAAACAAAACTTCTGAAAGCAGAGGAACCTCACAAGGTCGTTCTTCAGGATCTTCAAGAAGACGTTCAGCTGCTTCATTTTTTGGTCCTAAAATTCCTCACTCTAGTAATAATAAAAAAGAATTATTTACTCAAAAATTTAATGTGTTCACAAGTGCTAAAGAAGAATTCTTAAAAAAGAAACAAAATAATGGAGAAGAAAAAAGTATGGAACCATTTTTCATTGAAAAACCATATTTTACAGCTCCTACTTGGGATGGTACTGTTGATAAATCATATAAATCTTTATTCCCTGATTTAAGAACTGCTACAACAAAGGCTCAACTGAGATTACAGCAACGTCAAATGACATCCATGAATGCTGCTGCAATGGCTAATTCTCATATGAATTTAGCTATGGGTAATATGATAAGATATCCAATGGGTGTCAATGGAGGATCAAACCCAATGGTAAATGGTGGAGTTGGAATGTACATGCCATTTCAACCACAACCTGTATTTTATCCATCTATGCCTCATATGATGGGTGGCTATACAGGTGGAATGGATGATGGTTCTGGTATTTCACCTCAAGCTACCTCACCTCAATTTTCACCAGCATATGGAGTACCAGGTACACCAATGGGTTCATATGGATATCCAAATACCATGTCGTTTCAAGGTATGATGGGAACCAATGGAGGAAATTCCCATAATAGTAATTATAGACATAACAGTCATAACAATGCTCACAATCCAAGTGGTCATCATAAGAATACCCACACAAGTCGTGATGATAATGAAAAATAATGTATATAGGATCTATAATTAAATATTACATAATGATAAAAAATTAAAAACACACTTATTAAGTAATTGACCAAGATGTTAGTTAAGAAGGCAATGAGCTTTATATACCACCCCACCTTCAAGATCAAATATTTACAAGGTTTTATTTACCAAATATCTGACGACCACCCCAACACTTCCCACAGAATCATGAGAGAACTATCATCAATGTGTTCCATTTCCTACTGTTTGTCCTTCGAGAAGTGTAGAATCAAATAAGAACACACAAGTTAACTTATGACAACTTTATTGGATACGAAAGTAGTATTTAATCAAGATTTGCCTTAAAGCATAATTCCTTGCATTCCTCTCCTGAACTCACACCAATAGCTTGCTCCTTCACTGGAAGAATACCCAAAACTAATGCCATTACTAATGCTCTTCCAGGCACAAACCTTCTTTATAGGTCTCTACCGCGGAATCTCGGATCTCAGCTTTGCTACTTCCTGTCTTCGGTTTGTATGGATCTTGAAAAATATTATTCTCGAAGAATAATAGTAAGAAAGAAGTTCGTTCAGAAATTGAATATATAAAGAGTGCAATTGCTTTGTGTCTTAGATCATTCAGCTATTGAACTGGTTCATATTCTGTCATATATATATTGAGGGAGAGCAAGGACAATTGGCTATTTTCATTTGTGTATATAGAAATTGGATAGAAGATAAAATTACACAGCTGAAAAATGTCAGAAAATTTTGATGAATATAAACCTTTTATTACTCAAGAATTAATTGACAGAGGCCATGCAAGACGAATGGGTCATTTAGAGGATTATTTTGCATTATTACAAAGACAAAAATTATACAATAATTTTAATGTTTATTGTGAAATTAATAAATCAATTGATTACGTTGAATTAGCTACTGCATTAAGACCAATTATTTTGAATTATCCAATTTTATTACATACAATTGTTCCAAAATCTTACCCAAATTATAATGAATATTATAGAAGTGTTGAATATTTAAATACACCTTACCCAATTCATGATTATATGAAAGTATTAGATAATATTAATTTAGATGATATTGTCATTAATGACCAACCTGAATATGAAGAAATTGTAGCAAAAATTTTTGAACAATATAGAAAAGATGACTTTATATATACAAATAATACAATTGAATTAATTAGTACAATTTCAATTCCAATTTATGATCAAAAAAGACCAAATTGGAGACTTTTATGTTTACCAACAAAAGATAATGATAAAAAATTTTCAAAAATTATTTATGTTTGTAATCATTTATGTTCTGATGGTTTAAGTGCTGTAAATTTATTTCATGATATTATTGATGGGTTAAATAAATTTAATAAATTAGAAAAGATTTCTATTAATGAAAATGACAAAAAAACTAATTTAATGAACTATTCAAATGATTTTACTAAAATTTCAAAATTTCCAATTCCAATTAATGATATAATTGAATATAGACCAAATATTAGTGCATTACCTAGATTTTTTGCTGGTGCATTCTTGAAAACGAAATTAATTTATAATTCAATTGGTGAATTAACTTCTGAAGCAAATAATAAAGAAATTCAAACATTTAATAAAATTTTAAATTTTTCAGTTTCTGAAATGAATTCTATTAGACAATCAATTAAAGAAAATATTCATGGTAATGTTACATTAACTCCATTTATGCAAGTTTGTTTATTTTTAACAATGTATAAATTTGGTAAAATTTTTAATAAAAATTGGACTGAATGGGGTATAGATCTTGCATTACCAACAAATGTAAGAAAATGTTTACCACAAGAAGATAAAGAATTAGTTGATTCATATAAATATGGTTGTAACGTTGGTGGGACACATCGTTTTAATTTAATTTCGACATTTAATTTTGATTTTGAAAATGAACCAACAAAATTTTGGTCATTAGTAAATTATTACCATGATCTTTATTTAAAATTATATGAAAATGGTGATTCATTTATTGGCTTAGGATTACTAATGAGTGATTTCATTGTTAATAATCAAAATGTTGATAAAGTAATTAAAGATGATTATTTAAATTCCAAACGTGGTGGTATATTATTAAGTAATTTAGGTTTCTTCAATCAGGATATTACAAAAGAGTATATTTTAAATGATATAATTTTTTCACAAGCACCAGGAGCAATGAAATTTACATTTGGTTTAAATATATCATCAACTAATGTTAATGGTATGAATATTGAAATGAATGTTGTCAGAGATGCATTAAAAGATAGAGAAACCTTTAATGAATTTTGTGAATTATTCAAACAAACAGTTAGTAATATGGCTAAATTATAAGCAATTATATTTTCTCTTTCTCTAGTTTGATATCTCCCCTAAATAAATAATTGGAAATGTTTTTTTTTTCCCTCAATTATTAGTTTATTTACTCAGGTGTAATATGCTTATTTATGAATTATTTAAAAAATTATATCGTAATACAATCAAGTTTAATCAACTCTTTATTAAAACATTGCCTGCTCCATTATAAAAATATTTTTAGTGTCACATTTCTCGTATAAATGTTACAGAAAGAGAGAGAATTTCCGCACAAGAAAAAAAAAACGTTGATCACTTTTCGTTTAAAACCAAAACGTGGTAAGAAAGAAGAAGAAGAGATGTTAAAGGATGAACGAGTTAATGAAGGAGATGAGTTCAAGGTTGTATATTCATTATTCGTTTAAATTGTATTTTTAATTGTATCTACCGATAAAGAAAGATATATGTATATGAGGTACTGCAACCGGGTAAGTATTTGAGTTTAACTTGAAGTTGTTTAAATCTAGAAATTAGTGGCTGTAAACTTAGTTTGATGATCGATCCATTAACTGTAACAAAAAAATAAGAAATAGAACACGAAGATTGACATTGACCTCGTTTACATATTCTTCCCTTTTTGCAATAGTGATGATAAGAATTGAGAGAAGAAACATAACTAAACGACAAAATGAAGCAGTCATTGTAACAAACTTAACACAACTCTAAAAAACTTGCTCTTATTCTGTCTCATTTACTTGAACATCAAACCGATAACCAGCACAATCCCCTCTCAGTCTCTCCTTACCTCTTCCTCTTTCTCTTCAACTGCCAGCTGAAAGGGTTTCTTCTCTTCTCTTCTCTTCACCTTTCTCATCGTTGCTCGTTAAAATTTTCCATTTTTTGCTGCTTCGTGTTAAGAAGAAGTGAGAAATTTCTGTTATGGCTGGCAGTGAACCAGCAGCAACAAGATACAGAAACAGATACAGAAAGCAACACAGCTGGTGCTTTAACAAGCATGTCAAACTATAAACTACGAACTATAAACTTATCTTGGTAGGCGGTGCTTTCTGTTTCAAGCTGAGCAATTCCATAAAACTATTGCTGTCTAATTGATTATAATACAATGTTCTGTTTTAACTTCCCTGTTCAGCAGAGTAGAGTAGAGTAAAGTAGAGTATCTATCTATTCTTTCCATTTACATACTTTTTTCTACTACTTACTTAGAATTTACCGTAAATCATATATTTATATTTCTTCATACTATTTACAATTAAAGTAATCGACATACGATAGCATTCAGTATAGATGGATTTCGAGCTTGATCGTCTTTTTACTAGCCTGCTATGATACTTTACATTTCAATAGTTAATCTTACTATTATACTCTCAATTCAATTCGATTTAAATCCTATTTTCAGTTTTCTTGGTATTCTCTTGTGATTTTTACTGTAAAATATTTGCACTTTCAAGAATTTAAATTTAAGTTCTTTCTATTCAATTTTTTATGAATAAAATCATTGAAATTGCAGTTAATTATACCTTGATTTACTGAGTAAAAACTACCTTTTTTAATTGATTTAATTAACTAATTCGTTCTTCTTACCTGTATTTGTGCTCTTCTCTGAATTTTTCCAATTTTTTTTGAAAAATCATAATATAATAATATATAAATATATATGAATTTTAATCAGATATTTAATTGAATCTTTTTATTTGCCAAATTATTTCTCACCACAATTCTTGTTATTATCTATTTGTTTCTTTAATATATATTTAAAAGTTTTCTTCTTATCAAACTTTTTATCATTATTTGTTGTTTAAATATCTCTAAACTCTAATAATAGTAAGCTCACTTATACGCAAAAATATAAAATGGTTGCTGTTGTCCCAGAATTATTAAATGCTGATGAAAATGTTAAATATGATGCCTTAGTTGTTGGTTGTGGTGTCATTGGTCCTTGTATTGCTACTGGTTTAGCAAGAAAAGGTAAGAAAGTTTTAATCGTTGAAAAAGATTGGTCTTTCCCAGACAGAATTGTTGGTGAATTAATGCAACCAGGTGGTGTTAGAGCTTTAAGAAGTTTAGGTATGGTTCAATCATTTAACAACATTGATGCTTATCCAGTTACTGGTTATACTGTTATGTTCAATGGTGAAAAAGTTGATATCCCATATCCTTACAAAGCTGATTCTGCTCCAGTTGAAAAATTAAAGGATATTGTTAAAGATGGTAATGATAAATTATTAGAAGATTCAACTATTCACATTAAAGATTTTGAAGATGATGAAAGAGAAAGAGGTGTTGCTTTCATTCACGGTAAATTCTTAGACAACTTAAGAAAGATTGTTGCTAAAGAAGAAAACGTCACTCGTTTACAAGGTAATGTTATCGAAATTATGAAAGATGACAAAAACGAAGTTTACGGTGCTAAAGTTGATATTGAAGGTCGTGGTAAAGTTATCTTCAAATCTAATATTACTTTCGTTTGTGATGGTATTTTCTCACATTTCAGAAAAGAATTACACCCAGACCACATTCCAAAGATTGGTTCCTCTTTCGTTGGTATGTCTTTATTCAATGCTGATATGCCAGCTCCAATGCACGGTCACGTTATCTTAGGTGACAACCACATGCCAGTTATTGTTTATCAATTAACTCCAGAAGAAACTAGAATCTTATGTGCTTACAACTCTCCAAAATTACCATCTGATATTAAAGCTTGGATGACTAAAGATGTTCAACCATACATTCCAAAACAATTACGTCCATCATTCGATGCTGCTTTAGCTGAAGGTAAATTCAAATCTATGCCAAACTCTTACTTACCAGCTAGACCAAATGATATCACTGGTTTATGTGTTATTGGTGATGCTTTAAATATGAGACATCCATTAACCGGTGGTGGTATGACCGTTGGTTTAAACGATGTTGTTTTATTAATGAAGAAGATTGGTGACTTAGATTTCAATGACCGTGAAGTTGTCTTAGATGAAATTTTAGATTTCAACTATGAAAAGAAGAATTACGATACCGTTATTAACGTTTTATCAATTGCTTTATACTCATTATTTGCTGCTGATTCTAAAGATTTAAGCGCTTTAAAGAAGGGTTGTTTCAAATACTTCCAAAGAGGTGGTGACTGTGTTAACGTTCCAGTTCGTTTCTTATCTGGTGTTTTACCAAAACCATTAGTTTTAGCTAGAGTTTTCTTCTCTGTTGCTTTCTACTCTGTTTACGTTAACATCCAAGAAAATGGTTTCATTGGTTTATTACAAGGTTTCTCAATCTTATTAACTGCTGTCAAGGTTTTCACCCCATTCTTATACAATGAATTATTGGGTTAAACAGAAACTCTTTTCTATTTTGATTTCAAAAATAATAGTAATATAATATAATGATTTGAAAATGAATGGAATGCTTATTCTAAATTAAATTATGCCAAATAATAAAATGAACAAAAAATTGATAAAAACTTTCAATGTACTATAGTCTTATTACAACAAAACCACTCTATTTATTAACGTTTAAATATTTCAATAGATATAATTCTTTTTCAACCATTCCAAATTACAGTTTATTTAGTTTTATATTTAATTATTTAATACGTACTTAGCTATAATATATATGCAAACTTATTAATGAACAATTATTATCAATTATATTAAACTATTTGATTGTATTAATATATTTTGCTCAATTGGTGTATTATTATAGATATGTATAACTTTTTTGTTCAATAGCGCAAGCAGGAAAAGCCTTTAACATGTAAAATATAAGAGCAATTGAATAAAAATTAAACTATAAGAAGATAAATATCATTCATTATTCGAGTACAGAAAAGTGATACAGATACACCAAATAAGACATATTACACAATGGAATCACCACTTTGGGTTCGGTGGTTAAAAGTTTATGCTGTTGGTGGTATTATAATAGGGACTGGTGCCTTATTATTTAAATATACAACACCAACTGATGATGAATTAATTGCTGCATTTTCACCAGAAATAAGGTTACGATATGAGAAAGAGAGAAGGCTTCGTCAAGCTGAGCAAGCTGAATTAATGAAAATTGTACAACAAACTTCAAGCAGTAATGACCCTATTTGGAAAACTGGTAGTATTCAATCACCATGGGAAAAGACTGATGAGTTATCAGCAAAGGATAAAGTAACATTTCAAAAAATTCAAGCTGATGAACTTCAAAAAGAAAAACTTAAGAATATTAAGAATGAATTAAACCAGATTAGAACACAAAGTGAAGCCAAGACAAAAGAACAAGTAAATAATAAAAGTAAAGAATGGTGGAATATTTGGTAACTTCACAGAATAGTCTATATTTTAAAAACTCCTGTATAAAGAAAAATAACAAAAAAATATATATCTAATTCGATTACGTTTCCACTATTCACCTGAATTGCTAATATTACTTCTCCATCTATTATTTATTAAATCATTATACTATTCAAATTCATTAATCGTATATATATTTATTTAATATTAACCATATATATTAATGACAGTTCTCATAGAGATCAAAAGTAATTTTAGTGAATTCTTGGATATTGTTGAATTATATCTATGACTAATTGAATATAAAAAAATAGTATAAATTATAAGAATAAATATATCGAATTAAAAGATATTAGAAGAAGTTCCGCTTCTTCTAATATTCCATCTTTCGAAAGTGTACGTACGTTATTTTATTTCGAGTCTTATTCTTTTCTGAAGGTAATAGATTCGAACTAATTTTATTTTTTTTTTGGTTAATTTTGACAAATATATATCTGTGTATGTGTGTGAATAAAAATTGATATAATTTAATATTTGTCTAATGAAATACGATTTAATTGAAAAGATAATTATTTTCAGAATAATATAGAGTGCGATTGAATTATTTATTCCTTATCAGCATCCTCATCATTACTTACTAATTGTAATCTTTCTTTAACATCTTTCCATAATTTACCTTTATTGTGGGCTTCATACCACGAATTTATAGCTGTATCATATGAAGCTTGAAATGCAAAACCTGCTGCAAATATAGTACCTACGAAGACAGCATTTCTCTTAAAGAAAACTTTATAGATTGTAGAAAATGACTATAATAAACAAATTATTATTATTTAAATAAATAATTAAGGTATTGTTAGTAAAAAAAAAAATATTAATTCATGTATGAGTGATGACTTGATAATAACCAACGATGAACAAATCTCATCAACAATACTGTTAACATTCAGCAAAATGTGTCATTTAAATTAGAGGTGTATCATTAAAGAAATTTAACAATTGAACGTAAAAGAATTATCCATAAGATATCATTTTGATTCAAAATCTTTCACTCATATAAACAACAACTTGTGTTTCAAACCACTCAGTACTATTCACAAGTACATACATACCATTAATTATTATTTTTGTAATCTGAATATATTAAAGTTGCAAATACTAGCTTTCTGAATAGACAGAAAATCTTTATTGTAAATGTATCAAGAAGAATGAGTACAATAATTGTACAATAATTGTAATATCATTATACTAATATATAATATATGCTATTTTAATGTTTCTGTGTATCTTATATCTGTTTATAAATGGTTACATGTCATGTTAATTGATTGTTTTGCATACTAAAACTTCATCAAGTTCTAATCATAAAAGACCCCTTTCGAAACTATCTCAGCGCTTAAATTTGGTAAATCCGAAAAAGTTTTTGTGGCATTTTGAAATTTTCATTCTATTGGGTCGTCATAAATGATGGTCATCGATCTAACAATGTGATTAAAGATTTCTTATATTATCAGGGTCCATTGTTTCATCATCTAGTACTTCTGAATCATCTTCATCGTGTTCATCATTTATATTCCGTGTAGTATTCATATCACGATTAGCACGATTTCGAAGAAGTTCCAGTAATGGTGGTGCAAATGCAATTTCACCTTGTTCATTTGCATTTTGAATAGCATTTGTAAATGTCTCAAAAACTTGTAATACTCTTTGTCTATCTCCATCGTCATTAGTATCATTGACATTATTTTCTCTAACACCCCAATTGGTATCTCTTTCGCCACGGTGTGCATTAACTGCACCAAGCGTGTTTTCTGTGCCACCAAATTCTCCTTCTTGTCCAGATTCCCATTCTTCATTATCAGTAAACATATTCATTTCAGTTGGGTCAAGTTCAAAATCTTGTTCTTCTTCTCCTTCATCAATGTTCATATCATCGTCAATGAAAAAAGGAAATCTTTCTTGATTTTCATCATCACCAGCATCGTCACTTTCGTTACTTTCATCACTATCATCATCGTTAATATTTCTTGTTCTCATTTGTCTTGGTGGTCTGTTAAAAGTAAATAAAAACCCATTAGTTAAAATATTTAATCTAAAATCATCACCCATAGCCCTACTGATGAAACCAGGAATTTCATTATTCATCCAAAGATTGTTCAGATATTCATATC
This sequence comes from Vanderwaltozyma verrucispora, assembly GCA_030565105.1. Classification (NCBI taxonomy): domain Eukaryota; kingdom Fungi; phylum Ascomycota; class Saccharomycetes; order Saccharomycetales; family Saccharomycetaceae; genus Vanderwaltozyma; species Vanderwaltozyma verrucispora. The sequence continues at coordinate 35,090 of JAJMAX010000094.1, forward strand.
TTTTTAAATTTATGGTAGTTAAATCCCCTCTCCTTACCGCATTTTTACCAGTTTCACCATGTGAATTCAAATATGGGGCAGAGATGCAAACTGAAGAAGGAGGGTTCGAAAGATACAGACTTATCTCATTTGTATTTGGTATTAAAAAGGCACCATATGATTTAAAACAATATTTCTGTAAATGTTTAGTAATTTCATGGTGATCTCTTCGTGTGTGGACTTTTACACCACATGTTAAACATATCTTAAAATCAAGTCTATTATCGAGATTAGATACGAAAACAGAATGCTCTTCTCTAATTTTCAGCTGTTTGGAGTTTGTAACGTACGTATTCAAACTATTTGCAAGATTCACCATTTTTATTGGACCACAAAACTCATATGGAATGTTTGTTAATCTTAAATCTGTTGAAGATTTAGCTCCTGAAAGTAATGATTCTAAAGAGTCAAAATTCGTTAAAATCTTTAACATATTATCAACATAGATAGATAAGTTATCCACATCTAGAAAATCTTCTAAAAACACATCTTTAATTATGAAACGATCGCTATCTGATTCTTTGATAGAATCATGGAAAATCTTCATGACAATTAGACATCTTCTCAACGTTGGAATAATATTCTTTATTACAGCAGTATATGCTAATCTATACATTGCGTCAGAAGAAGTATCAGTAACATAATCAGAGGGACACATATCTTTAACTAATCTTTGGATACCAGAGTTCATTTCTAATACATCACCACTCTCTAATGCAGCTTTCAGCATTATATCTGATTCAGAAGTTGACATACCTTTTGTAAATTCAAATATAATTTGCTTTGCAAAGGATGCAATAGCATCTGAAATTATAGCATTCATATTTGATTTAGAAAAGAAAAATTGGTGAACAATATATTGAAATAATTGATTCTCAGACCACGTAGAATATCCCTCTTTGACATATGGATTTAGATCCATATCTGGTAGCCCTAACTCATTATACAATAACAGTATGAAGCTTAGTATGTACTTCAAAGTTTTATATTTTTGTTCACGGCCAACCAAAAAGGATATTTGTGGAGTTTGATCTAAACGTGATGCAATTTCCAACATACTGATAGTGTTAGCCCAATGGATACTCAATATTATCGACGAGTTAGCCTTTTTAAAATCTGGATCCTTGTGAATTTCGGCATCAAAAGAATTTGCATGAAAAATGGAATAGGAAATAAGAGAACTTAATGAAGCTTTCTTTGTTTCAGTTAAATCACTTGAATCCGTGAATAAAATTGAAAAATCCTTGATATAATAATTCTCTTGAAGTAATTTTTCAATAGATAACTTTGTATCTTTATTGGATGCAGTAGAAATTGGTATAACACAATTAGAGTAGGTTTGACAAAGGGGGCAAATATATGTACTAACAGATAATCTCTTTTTTTGAATGAACCTTTTGAAACAATTACTATGAACGCTATGGTTACAGGAGACAAAAACTTGTCTAGCACCTGTTTTACTATTATTACTCAAACATTCTAATGTATTATCATCAGTATAAGAAATGTTTTCCTCAATGTTTTCAAAACCGTTCCAATTAGCAGCTAATTCATCAATATCAAATATATCACCTTTTCTGAAAAGAGGTGTATGCTCATGGTAGGCTGGTATTACAAATATATCTTCCTGTGTATTGTCTTGACACAAAGCACATGTATATTCATCATTAGCAGTAATGGTCTCAGCTAGATCTTCTCCATTAAATGAGTCCATCTCTTTTGATGTTAAGCTTTTTGCCTTCTTCATTTTGAGTTCTGATTCATGTTCTTTGATAAATTTAAGTTGTTGATTATTAAACTTTTCCAGCATTTTTTTTTGGCGTTTTTTCGCAAGTTTTCTTTTCTTCTCAGTTTCATTTTCAACTCCACTAGGTTCTACTTTACCATTTTCTCTGCTTAGTTTAAATCTATAGATATAATCTTCGTCATTTTCCAACTTTAAGGAAGTATAGAAAGCTTCCTCATTGAAACTGATCATTTTCTCTATCAAATACTTAGATTTCGATTTTACTAATTCAGAGAAGGTATTTCCTGTGGAATTTTCAACAATTTTTAAAAGTGTAGAACAGAATGGAGTTTTAAAATATTCTTCTGGAATGCTATTAAGAACTTTTGAGTTTGTTTCACTAAGTTTGAAAACAGCATGTAGTAAATGAAGTAATTCCAATATATAGGTACTATTATCCATCCCAACGGCAATCTTCAAAAATTTGAAAATTAGTTTTACAAAAATAGGATCCTTAGAAAACCCACTAATGTCAACTTCATCTGATGAATTATCAAAATATGGCTCTAATACAATGTTATTATCATTCTTATTTTTGCCGTTTAAATTATTTTGAATAATTATTGTACTTGTCTCGAAGTCATTACCTATACCGAAAATACTTAAAGGATCAATCCTTGAGTAATATTCTTTTGTTAATTTATAAACACCATTATCTGAGAGCCCCTTTGGTTCTTGGTATTCAGCCAATTTTTCTAATGCAATATCAAAATCTTTGTTATTATGGTTTTGAATTAAGTAATCTGGAATTGATTTTAAAAGCTTTGAATATGATAATGGTTTTGCATATAAATTGTAAATAATAGCATTTTCAATATAAAACATTTTCCAATCATCATAATTCTCAATTCTTTTGAAAAATTGCCTGTCTGTTAATAAATGATAACAAAAGGTGATAAATTGCTGGGAAATTGAAAATATTTTGTCTTCATAAATGGTTGAACTAAATTCTTGAGTTCCCTGATACCATTCCAATAATTCCCATCTGTCTATCATGTTATAAATGAATCTCTTCATTCCATCAACCTCATTTATTGAGTTTAGAGCTGCCATTTGAACTAGATGAATATCTCTAGAATACGAATCTAACTCTCTGTTATTTCTATAAAATGCAATTTGGTGTAATACAGACATACCGTTTCTGATCCAGAAGCCAACATTAATTTGAGAACTTAAAATAATAGTTCTCATGGTAGTGTCTGCAATAATTAGAAACCGTTCATTTATACCCTTATTTTTGACAATAGAAACAAAATTCTCTAGTGGTATTTTCTCAATTAGAATCGAAAATAAGGTACTAATTGGATTCATATAAGTTGTTCTTTCCTTATCTATCTCAAATTTAATTATTTCAATTGAATTGCCACAATCAATCATCTTATAATTTATATTTTTTGAATTAGCATCAATTAAATAATCCAGTAGAATTTCAATAGATTTAATGATTAGGGGATCATGAGCAGTGGATGACAAATTTTGCAATAAAACTTTATTGAAATTTTCGATAATATTGTATGTGTATGTCGTGTATTCTAAATAGGTAATAAAATGTTGATCTTCGTGTAAAACATGTTCCCCTTGCTTTCTTTTCAATTTCCAAGCTCCATTGAATAGCTTCAAAAAATTTACAATTGTTAGAAAGTTTTCTTCTTCTAACAATACTTTATAATCCGTAATCTTACCTAAAAGAATTTCAATTAAGTATAGCGATTGTTTGAAAATAAAACCATAACTTCTGGTATAGTTTGAAACTTGTACTCTCTGCCATATTGCTATCCCATTTTCTTTTTTAGCAAATTTGTTGAAGACATCAATTGTGGTCCAAAAAATGTCTTGAAATCTATGAGGATCATTTATGATAGCATCGACATTTGTTGGGCAAGTTAGTAACTGGACAATACATTCCTTTAAAATCGTTAATTGTGGCTCTCTATCCTTATAAGTAACAGAATTTACAATATGATTGAATACTGAGACAAACTGGTCACAAAATATTTTTTTATATTCAACATCTGACGATATAACAGGTACAATAACGTTTTGAACGTTTTTTCTCAACCTTTTCCAATATCTATTATCAAAATACAGTATGAATTGTAACCTGGAATCTTCATATTCAAAATTTCCAATAAAATTAGTGTCATTCGACTTGTCTAGCGGTATTTTAAAGTCATTTGAATTTGTTAGATCAATATATTTATGATATGCAAAAGGAATGGAGATATTATTATCTAAGACTGATAAATCATTGTATTTCAAAGGATTATTAAATTTTGCGGATTTAATAAAGTATTCATCAATGGTACCATTTATGTCAACAGTTAATTTTTTATCAAACTTAGAACACAAAACTTTACTCATAGAATTTTTAAATGCAGTTTGGAAGGATGGATTCTCTATCGTTAAACAATGAGACAACCAACCGAATAAATATTTACTTGCCTTCTGGTGTAAATATTCTGACCAATCAATTAATGTACCAGTTAAACCATTTGTTTGAACCGCGAATAGACTTTCTATCAATTCTTTATCTATCACACTTGATGTCTTCAATATTGTTCTACCTTCTGCATCTATTCTTGAGGTTAATAAATCAATATGCTTTGTATCTGGTTTTCCTTGTCTTAGAGCAGTTGTTGCTTGTGAGTAATTATGAAATTCATCGTTGTAAACAATTACTGCATAATTCTTACCTAAATCATCATCATTATAATAGGAATTTTTATATGATAATTCCTTGATAAAATTCTCAATTTCAGGAAAACTTAATTTTTCCATATTTGATTGATAACGACTTCTTAATTGTGATGATATTTCATTATGTAAAGTAAAAAGAGGTTCGATATTTTGATTTGAAACATCAATAAAATAATCAAAAATTTCTTCTAATATTATTTCAAATAGTTGTACATTCAACTCATTTTCAAATTCTTGATTTTTGAATATATCCATATCTTTGCTATTACTTGAATTTACTTCATTTTCTGCTTTGCAAGTTAATTTAAAATTCCAAGCTTCAATATCACCACAATCACAAATACCTGTGTTTAAGTCATCATTGCAAATATCCATATAAACGTGATGTTGGACATGATCATTTGGTTCAAAACAATCAATACAAAGAACACATGTATCATCAAAACCACATTCTTGGCAACGATAGATTGGTTCACCATGCTTAAATTTCCTACCACAGTTCCTACCTTTATGAGATTTTAGCAGCTTATCTGGTTTTTTAAGCTTATTATAAAAAGGGGAGTCTAATTTATATGTAGATAAAATTTTTTCTAAACCATCTTCATCATTTTCAATATTTGCTAATGTTTTAAATATTTCATCTTCATTAAAAACTGATTCAAAATTTTTACCACAATTAAGTAAAAAATAATAAAGCAAAATATAAATATACTTTCGCATATATTCATCTAAAGTTATTCTTTGTTTAAAATCTATTAATTCATTAAAATCATTTACTCTATTTATTAATTTTAATTTTTCTCTTAATTGCAATCTTATTTTATCAAATTCTGAGTTATCAGGTATTGTAAATCGAGAATTTGACATTTTTTAAAAGATATATAAAAAAAACTGGATTTAGAACAAATATTCTTTTCCTTTTATTAAGTTTCTCAATGAAAATGATAACTTCTGTTTATTATTGAGATATATATAATAAATTGCCTAATTTTGTATCATTTTATTGTAAGATAAATGTTCTAACATCAATTAACACATGAAATCATTGTTCTCATCACTAAAATGCAAATATATATATAACTCGGACAGCATTTATCAATTTCGCATTAACAAAATAAAGGGCGTCACTACAAACGGCGGAGAAATGGTAGAACACGCCAAATATAGACTACATATATTAGAATAAAAATAAAATAAAATGAATAGTTAAGCAATAAAAATTGAATACATTTTGTAACAAAATGCCTCACTGATCCTAAACTTTTTTTCTATTTCCTCTATTATAGAACTGTGAAGGAAGTAACAGATGGCTAAACGATGCATCTTCAAAAGATGGCAAGAAGTTCTTCAACTGTCAAATTCAGTAATCTCGACACATTTGAAGCAATTACATTCCTTGGAATAGGTCCCAACACAAATACATTTATTCCTAAAATTATAAAAGTCGACTATGTTCATTGCAATGAGGTTCACAGCCAACTTAAATTAGCCCCAACACCACACAAGACTCCGACTTACCCTCTCCCATTAGCCGCCAACACCTTTCTCAACCAAATCCAACACAGCCCTACACGGACTCGATGCACATATCCTTCTTCTGTATTTAAGAATTACAACGATGGTTCTATGAACCTTCCCTCAGCCAGCCTACAAATTAGCCGCCCATCTCTCCACACTCAAACTCACCCCTCCCAAGTCACATCCTCAGCTTAACCCAACCCAACCCAACCCAACACAGCTCAACCCAGCCCAACACATCCTTCTTTTTAAAAAAAGAAGCAAAAACAGTTGTTATACTTCGTATAAGACAGCATGCACTGTGCCATGTGTATGTATATTTGTAGTGAACGTATCTGTGTGTCTCCTTGTACACACTGCTCTTGTGATATAATACACAC
>JAJMAX010000095.1:0-41432 GCA_030565105.1 Vanderwaltozyma verrucispora
AAAAAGCAAAAACCCCACGTGGAGTTTGGACTTTTCAAAAGTCCAGCCAGGCCTACTGGCTACTACAATGTAAATAATTATCGTACTATGTTTATTTTTCATTAAGCCAAATATCAAATATTATTAATTTGTATACTGGAAACTATACCAAAAATAATAACTAAGTAGGTATTTATATAAATATCTTAAAAAGAAGAAATTGTATAATTATTATCTTATTGATTGGTTGGATGCTAAATAAAAGAAACTAAAGCGAAATTATACGAAACCTTTCTAAAACCAAAAAATTTAAGAAAGAAAGAGTATATTTCAAATTATATATATTGCATTTAGATTAGATGTAACCAATTCTGTTGGCAATGTCTAAAGCATCGTAATCACCAGTTAATCTGACGTAAGCCTTCTTGGTACCGTTTGGTCTGATTAAAGTATTAACAGATTTAACTTCGACTTCGTATAATTCCTTAACAGCTTGTTTAATTTGGTATTTGTTAGACTTTAAGGAAACTTGGAAAACCAAGGTGTTACCGTCTTCAACTAATTTCATAGCGGTTTCAGAGTTAATTGGCTTTTCAACGACTTTGAAAGCGTCCATTCTGTTGTAGTGTGGAACACTCTTAGAAGCATATTTTGGAGATCTAGCCAACTTCAAGGTTTTTGGTAATCTGAAAGAAGCAGAAGTTCTGACCTTCATGGTTTTCTTACCGTTAGTACCCTTGACAACAGCCTTCTTAGCAGCAGAAGCTTTAGCTATTTAAAAAAAAAAAATTTCAAGCACGAAATTAATATTTGTTAGTAAAATGATATTAGCAATGTTATCAAATTTAAAATGCTATATTGATTCAAAAAAAATAAAAATTCTTGAGTTCATTAATGTTAAGAATATACAATGTTTTGTAAAACGTCTTCGTTGTTAATCGTTATTTTAAAATACATTTCAAACTTATTTCTCTTGTGTTAGGCTCTTACAATATCTTAAATAAAAAAAATTTCTAACGTTTCGTTAGTTCATTCTCGCCATAGTTTCTGCAATTCATCTTAATGAAACGCTTATGTATACAAAATATTGAAAATATTCTGAAAAACTGCTTTGTTCCACAAATGACAAGTTGATTCTATCAAACAAGTGTTCAACAATATATTTATGTATACATAAAAATTGTTGAACTATTCTTCATTTTTCAAACACATCCAGTAATATTCAAACACCACAACTATAATGTATACATATATATCTTTAACAAACTATATCAGAGCTCATTGAACTGGTTCTAGTCGAAACTTTTTCTTCCCTTGTTAAATCCTAAATATATGATTCTTACTATCTAATTATCCACGTTACCTCTAATCATGAACAATCAATCTCTTGTTATTTGAATTATTTTAGTGTTTTCATTCTATCATGGATACTTCATTGATTCAATTATGCTTTTAATTTTTGTTAATTCTATGGTTTATTACATACCAGATGGAGCCATTTTTATCGTGATTTTGTTGTGGTTCTTCTGAAGATAAATGCAAAAGCTATTACAAGAACAACAAGAATTTTTTATATACAACTACATTAAACTTAAATATATTTTAATATGTACACACAATTAAGTTACGATAATGATAATAACAACGGTAATAATAATTGCAACTATTACAGCAACTTCGAACACACTCTCTGTAAATTACCACCATTACTGACAAAACATTGGACTATCAATAGTTTCTGAAAGTTTTCCACTACTAGAAAGATGAAAAACTATTGAAAATTGTTGGCGATGAGTTGAAGAACTGAAATTATTTACTGTTAGCGTTAGCGGGAGATGTGCCTGCTAGCCGGGCGGCAGTTGGAAAGAGTTAAAATTGTTTAGAAGGAATTTTGTAACTTGCAGTGGGACAGTTTGGATTATTTCTGAGTTGATCTGGTGCGTAGGCAGGAAAAAGGCGGACACGGACGGGGAGACAGGGAGGAATGTGTTGCATTCCTTTTCTGGAGGGCAGGCGTTTACGGGAAACAATTTTTAAATAAATAAGTGAAAATTAAGTGTGCACCCAGACATATGCGCGGTTGTAAATTATAAAATATAACAGCCGTACACAACAGTACAATACAAATACAGTCATATGAAATGCATTATAGATCATGTGATTGTTACATATATATAAGTTTCAGCAATGTATAAGGATAATACCATGCCCATCCAGTGTAATCGTTGTATTCTACGAAAGGAAGTATGTGCGAAAGGGTGACATTTTATGGTACCACGATTTGTGAAGTTGAAGTTTTATTTTACTTTTATTTAATGCCATATATACTTAGATATATACTAATATATTGGTTGAAGTTAAAATTTTAACATTAAATAAAATACAATATTTTTTTCTATATTCTATCCATTGTGAAGAGTATGCAATACTGTTCTTGTTACAAAAACAGCGTTTTTTCTTATTAGTTTTTTTTTCAATAAATGGACGGTTCAAAATTTTTTACAAGGTTAAAGAATATGAATATTCATCTTCCATATTTTGTGCAACCCACAGTACAACACAACTTAAAATAATGAATACGTTACCCAGAACGTTATTAATACCCATACCAACAGTTGGATATGAAGTATAATCTTTAACTAAAAATTTAATAATTAAAACAACTATTGATCCTGATAAACCACCTGCTAATAATGCAAATCCCATAAATAAAACTGAACGAGCTTGCCATGCCATTGCATTATCCATATTATTACCTAAATATCCCAATCCATTACTTTCAGATGATAATACACCTTGTAATAATCTATTTTTTTCAATAGAACTGACAATAATTGTACCAAATGTGCTGCATAAAAATGGAATCCAATCGATAAATGTAACATGTACATCAGAACCATTTGCATGTTTTGAATAAATTACCGAATCTATAAATAACCAAAAACCACTTGCATATAATATACCTGAAAGATAAACACCCCATTTTCTAGCTGTTGCTGAATTTGGTAAATGAAATGGAAAACGGAATAGTCTGTTATTAGATTCTGATTCCATATTTACTCTATTTTAATTTTATATATATATATGTATATGTCTGTTTGTGGAAATCAATACTACTCTTGAAAACGTTTATATTTCTTGTCCTCAATTAATTCGTTACTGGACTACGACAAAAGCTTAATCTTAAAAGATCTGACACTCTATGGTTTGTTTATTCTCATTTAAACACTAAAGAGAAATACACAGATACCACAGCTTTATATATATATACATGTGTGCGACTTCAAAAGAAAGGGGTCTTGGTGTTACTTTCTGGAGCTTATTGATTGCCAATTTCAACTTTAAAGGTCAGGTCGCCAGTTTTTCTGAAAATTAAAGGATTAGAGATGTTACCCGGTTATTAAAATTTTTCATTAAAGACTGGAAGTAATGGTAACAGAATTTTTATCACCTCATCGCAAGTAGAATACAGGTAAGAAGATGGTTTTATTTGCATATTTGGAGACATCCATAGCTTTTTAATTGGTATTAATATTTTTTGTTAACGTATTCCCAAAAAAACGTATACAAAAGTAGTCAAGAAGAAGCTTTATACATTAGAATATATATATATATATATATATTCCCATTATTTAAATTAAAAGATCAAATGGCAAGAAAGAAATCTGCTACAAAGAGAGCCAGGGAAGCAGCTCAAGGAAAAGGTTTACCAAAACAGAATCAAAATGAAGATACAAAAAAAATCACCAAAGAAGAAGATGTTCCCATTAAAAATGAAAGAAAATACTCTGGATCTGAATCTGAATCTTCTTCTAGTGAAGATGAAGATGATTTTGGTGATTTAGTCACTGAAGAAGTTGAAGAGGGTATCAATCAAATTTTTGCTGCAATTAAAAATAATGATACTGCAAAATTACTAAATCCTAATGTTAGATTTTTTGAAGATCCAGCAAAAGCTGTTTCTAATTTAGCAAGAAATGAAAAACAAAAACCAATTTTCTTAAAAGATTACCATAGAATGAACTTATTATCAGGTGAAACATTTAAAGATGATGATGTTGATAAACCATTTGCAGATGAAAATGCAACTGTTGACGGCCAACAATCATATGTTTCTCAACAAAATGAAGAGAAACAAAAATTATTAAATGAAATTAATAATGCTTTTGAAAACGATGATGAACCAGAAAATGAAAACTCTGAAGACGATGAAGATGATTTTTTAACTAAAAAGGACCCATCAGAGAAAAGAAATGAAGCCAAATTAGTTTTACCTGATCCTAATGAAAACGAAGAAAATTTTTTGATGGGATTTGTTAATCAACAAGCTTGGATTCCAAAGAAAGGTGATAAACTTATGGGTGGTGATGGTGAAATGGAAATTGGAGAAGAAGATGACGATGCATTTGAAGAAGCTGTTGAAAAATTTGAACATGCTTATAATTTCCGTTATGAAGATGAAAGTGCGGCTGAAATTGTTTCATATGCTCGTAATCAAGCTACTCTAAGAAGATCGGATACATCTTCACGTAGAAGAAAGAGAGATGAAATAAAGGAATCTAAATCTGAAGAAAAAATGCAAAAAGATGCTGCGATCCAAAAAAAGAAGACAGAAAAAGTTCATAAAATTACAGATGTTCTTGAACAATTACAAAAAGAATATGGTGCTGAAATCAATGAATCAATGGTTAAAAAAATTACTGAAACGTTACTCAACAGCGATTACACGAATGATGCTTGGGACCAAGTAGTAACAGAATTATTCAACGATGATTTCTATAATCAAGAAGGTAAACCTACCTGGGATGATGACGAGGATTTAATGAACGATATTGAAATGGATAGTGAATCAGAAAATGTAGTTGAAGGTGAACTGAATGAAGAAGATAAAGAAGAGTCAGAAAAATTAAAATCAAGAAAAGAGAAAAAGCAAGAAAAGAAATCTAAGTCCTCTGAAAAAAAGAAATTGATTCAATTTGCTGAAAAAGCTGTCGAACAAAATAAATTAGCTATTGTTGAAGAAGTTGAAAATGAAAATAACGAAAGAAAATCAAGATCTCGTAAGAAAGATGATGGTATGAAGTTTCGTTATCGTGAGGTTTCTCCAGAGAGTTTTGGTCTAACGACAAGAGAAATTTTTGCAGCTGATGATACTCAATTAAATCAATTTATTGGTTTAAAAAAATTTGCACCTTACAGACCTAAAGAATTGAGAATGAAAGATAAAAGAAAGGTAACAAAATCTAGAAGGTTGAGAGATTGGAGAAAAGAAACCTTCAATGACGAAAATGGATTACAAAGCACTGGTACTGATGATATCCAAGTTCCTGTAGAGAAAAGTAAACATCACGGTAAGCATCATCATGAAAAGCATGATAAACATAACAAACACAACAAGCACAAATTTTAATATTAAGCTAATTCATAGATAACATCAGTAAATAATTACAATTTGACATTAAAATGAATCATTATATGTTTTTATAATAACTTTTCCATTATCTTAACATTTCATAGCATCCACAATAAATTTTTAAAAGCCATGATTTTAGAGTAACTGTATAAAAGACCACTTGTGCGAGAAGCCCAAACTTAGTTTCCCTCAGTTGTGTTGAATCTGACTGCTGATTTTGGACACGATTCTATTTCGTTTTTGCAAGTAAAATATTTATCTATGCAACGAACCCAATAGTCAGCTAAAAGCTAAGCCATCATGGATATTACAATTAAAAAGCCCAAAATGCCAAACCATCAAGCATAGTTATCTACATCTTTTCCTGGAACAGTCAATTCCATATACCAAAAATGCCCGTTGTGACTTCCAACGGAACCAGTAATATACTTAATATTGCGACACGCTCCAATATGACAGTTATTTTGTTGTTAGAGTATACATATTCTATTTGTAATTATGCTAAGTTATTAGAAGATTATCTTGCAAATATTTCAGCATGTGCAGTTGAAGTTTGGAATATAGTTATAAGATGATTCTGGCTATCACCAAAATACCATGCCACTTCAAATGTGGAGCAAAAAGAACAATATTTTTCAGGCGTTTTACATCTGAAGATAATATATTATGGACTGCCTCTGATCTTTGTGATATCTTAACTAGAAGAGTTTGATAAAAAATTTTTGGCACACTGATTTACAAACTCTTTAATAATGTTCAATTCAATGAGAATCTCATTAAGCCTGACGTATTTTTTCTATTTTTTTCCAATATATTGTAACATTCACCAATAATCAATATTACGACTCAATATGGTATTTAGGGTTTCTGCAAATGGCGGCATTTGCTATGGCTCAGTTAATTGCTTTATCTAAAAATAATCAGCACTTAAATATATATATATATATATATATCTTCAATAGTTAGCTTATTGTATATAAAATTTTAACAACACGATATAAGATGAGATTATGATATGAGTACGAATCTTATCTCTACCTTCATCTATTTATATGGCAACATACCAATTAAACTATCCTAAAGAACAAGATAATTCCCACATGTCTGCTCAAGATAAATTATTAATTGATGTTTCTCAAAGAGTCACTCACAATAAAATATCTCTAGTAATCTACCATTCTTGTACTGGTGTGGTGATTTCGATATTAATTGAAGAATTTTGAATGGCTTTTTTTTATACAAAGATGATTAATTTGACCTTTAAATTAACAATGAAAGTTTAGTCTATGCTAAACTATCTCCATATTTAACAAAAAGGATAGGAAAAAAAATAAAATTAAATGAAATAAATTAATTAATCAAATTAGTTATTTATGCATAAGTAATATTATTTAACATTGTTGTACGTTACTTATTGGTTGGAGACCCCATTAATTTATCGGGTACTACATTGTTAGTTGTAGCATTACTTGTTGAAGAATATGTATTCACAGAATTTTTAGTGGGTACAGTTAAATTTGTTCCTACAATGCTTGCAGTAGTTTGTGAAATATTATTAGAAGATGAATTTACCCTTGGAGAAGGGCTAAACAATGTATGAACGTAATCGCCCATATTAAAGTTCGGTGTTTTCAAAAGGTATGCGTTTGAGTTTATCGATGATCGTAATTCTCTTGAAGGAGTACTGGGTATGTTTGAAACCTGAAAATTAGCCGGATTCAAATTTGTAGATAATTTCTTCTTTAGGGAAACAGAAGATGTCATATATACAGTAGGCGAATCTAATAATGTTTCATTAAACATTATAGCATTTGTAGAACTTGATGCTACAAGACTTGGTTGTTTGAAAGTTGATTGTGGTGAAGAAATTGAAGGTTTCATGTGAGAAAATCTTACTGCGGCATCGTTTTCATCTTCATTTGAATTTGAATGATTCATTGGCATTGACATTGAAGGTGTGGATGGTATCTTATCATAAGTAGACTTATTAGATACATATGGACTTGTAGCTAAATACATCAACAGATCAGCAGCAACATCATTATCATTCGAAGTAGATTTACCATTTTCTGACAATTTTTCATTAATATTAACAATATTTCTTTTTGGTGTCGTTAATAACTTATTACTTTGTGCTGATAAAAATACAGGTTGGGTTATTGATACTTTTGGTGTTGTTGGGATTTCTAATCTAGTTAAAGGTTTTTCATTATCTTCATGAACAATAGAAGAAGATGAAGTTGGTGGTCCGTTTGGTGGTGTACTTGGTCTGTTGTACTCTTTTAATGGGGAAACATTCAACTCACCTTTATCTTGATATGAAACCCTTTTTAACGGAGAAATTCTATTTAAATCTTGTTTTATCATTTCTTCATCATTTGTTCTTTTTCTATTTTTACGTGTTTCATATTGATTAGATCCATTAAATGCAATAATTTTTGTAGGATTTTCAATTTTATTTTTATCTTCAAATTGTTCAGTTTTACTACTATTACTGCTATTATTATTTGACTTTATTGTTGGTACTTTGCTTAAGCCCATTTTCAACTGACGAGTCATTTGAGCCAGTTGAGCCCTCTCCAAAATTTTTGAAGTTAGTTCACGTTCCTTCTCTGGTGACATTGAAGCCGTTGTGTTCTTACTAACTTCCATTAATGATTAGTATTACTGTTTCACTTCTCACACTTATTAAAATAGTAACAAAAGACTCCACTTATTAATTATAAACCTCTAAACTTATACAACTATACAACTATACAATAAATCTCAAAATACTTAATCAAAAATACCTATTACAAAGTTATCCATTTGTCATTATTGCAAAATAATATGCGTTTTCAATCAAAATTGTTTAATATTTCTTAATTGGGTATTTAGAAAAATTGTCATTATCCCAAAAGGGTAATTGATCAGTTTTTTAGGAAGTGAAAAATTAAATGTTTTTCCTAAAAGGGCAACTGACATTTCTAATGAGGTAATGAACGAACTAAATAGACATATTTTTGTCATTGAACATGTTATTTAGATTGTATATGGACGATACATATACCACTCAGTATACAAGCATTAATTCATGTGATTATTTGGCTAATCCAACCAACTAGTTTCAGAGTAATATGGTAATTTGTAACTGAATTCTTCCCTTTTAAAGGTGAATTGAAACAATTTTTAACGCGTCAGAAATAATAATGATACTTTATAGAAGAGCAAAATATCTATTAGTAGTGATATATGTAGATATATTTATCGATATATCTATAGATGTATATAGAAATATTATATCAGTAATTGGATGACGATGGTTAATATTAAACTAATGATTGGAACAAATTTGGCTTTTGCATCGTTTTTATTTTTATGACTATTCTTATTCTTGTTTCTTTCTTTATCATTTTTGCCATTGTTTGTTGCATCTGGAGATAAATCTCCAATACTATTGACAATTAATATACTAACAGGTTCAGAATTTATTAAGACACCGTTTTGGTCATAAATTGATTGTTTAACCTGTAATTCTTTTGGTTCTAAATCAACATATTGACCTTTTGTAATATTAACTCCATTTTCAATTATTTTTGAAAATAAATCTTTTGAAATTTTACCCTCAACATTAATATTATTGTATTTTGATTTACATAATGGTGATTTATCAGTCTTAATTTGTTTACCATCTTTTGAAACTTCTTTTGAAATCTTATTGGAGAGTTCTTTTGATGTTGGAAATTTAACTGTAGTATATTGATTTTTCAATTCATTAAAATCATCTAATATATATGCACTACCATCAGATCGAATATCAACTAATCCATAATTATTGGGTTCTTGTGAGAATTCATAAACTAAACCTCCGCTGAATGTAGTATACATATCATCTGAAAATAATGCTTTAATTTCACCAAATTTTCTTGGCATAATTAAATTACAACCAAATTCAGAAAATATTACTGGTTTTGTATAATTTTGATAAGCTTCAATTAATTTATCATAACCAGAAGTTTTAATTGTTTGATCACCACACCATTGGTATGAATTAATACCATAAAAATCAACTGTTGAATCATCTGAATTTAAACTTTCAGAACATTCCAGATAACTTGCTAAGGATATTCTGTAATCCAAATCATCAGCTGCTGAATATCCGATTGGTATTGATCTATGTAAATGTTTTTGAGAATATTTTTTCATATCATGTAATAATGTTTTTACATAAAGTGGTGAACTCTTAGCAGATTTCTTATCATTTATAACTTCATTACCGGCAAAAAAACCTAATGTATTATTATATGTTGAGAATTGTTCCATGACTTTAAAAACATGATCTAAATAAATTTCATTATACGTTGTCCAAGGTTCATATCTATTTAAATGTTGATTTGGTAATGGAGAATTAACGTCTAATAATAAATAGATCCCAGCAGCAGCTAACATTGTCATACATTTATCATGATTTAAATTAGGATTAATTGAATATATACGTATAGTATTAACGCCTAAATCTTGAAATAAATAAATATCACGGGCACAAACATCTGGATCAGATAATGGATCACTTTTTGAATTTATTTCAGAAGCACCACCAGGTTGATAATCAACACCTTTCAGGAAAAATGGTTCATTTGTTACAGAATCAACAAACTGTTTATTTTGAATAGAAATAGGATTTAGTGTCGCAATACAATTTTTAAATAATGATAATAATATAAAGGCTTTTGCAGAATGAGAACTAATCAACATTTTAGTAAGTTTTCAATAAAGTTTAATATGTTATTTTTTTACTACTTATATTTATGGAAATCTTCTACCTAATAGCATGATACTTCTCTAAATAAACATACATAAATATTTAAATTTTACTTCAAAAGTTTATCGAATATCGATATTTAAGCTCATGTGTGTCACAAAACTGCTTATTAAGACAGTTCCTTTGAAAAACAGGATAGACTGGAAATAAAAGAAGAGAACTTGAAGAGTGTATGATTCATAGGATGGGCAATGAATATATACACTCGATTGTATTTTAAAAGTTGATTTCATAATTAGTTTTATAAAACTGAATTAATGTGAATTTTTCAAAGATAGGTAACTAAACATTAATTTTTTTAAAATTGAGTGCTAAATCTCAAATAATTGTACATTATTGCATAAATACAGTGATACTGTTAGGATAATAGGTAGATTCACCACATACATGCATATAGATGTAGAGTCTAAGTATTCAATTACTCTATACTCTCAAGTATGCCAATATACTACTTATTCTTAGTCTCATAAGAGTCATGAATAGCTTTTAACTCTTCGGAAAGAACCATTTGAGTAAAAAATTTCAATATTTAAGAATATTGAAATATTTGTATGCATGGACTTGTAGTTGACTTTAAACATGATACACAACGATTAAACGTCAGATAATCTAAAGCATTATTAGTTACAGTCGAAATTAAAACGTATACTTTACCATGAAAGTTTTATTTTTAGGCCCAACTGGTACATATTCCCACCAAGCTGCATTGCAAGAATTTGATTCAAATGAAAGCATTGAATTGATACCTTGTGGATCAATTCCTGAATGTTTTGAAAAATTAGAGAATGTGGAAGATATTGATTATTCAGTTGTTCCATTAGAAAATTCAACAAATGGACAAGTTGTATTTTCTTATGATTTGTTACGTGATAGAATGTTAGACTCATCAATTGTTGAAAATACAAAATCTTGTTCAATACCAAAGTTAAAAATTGTTGGAGAACAATATGTTTCTATTTCACATTGTTTAATTAGTTCAATTGAAATGAATTTAAATGATATTAGTAAATACAATGTAATAAAATTATATTCACATCCACAAGTTTGGGGACAGATTGAAAAATATTTGAGGAAATTGTATTTAGGTAATCCTGAAATAAAATTTAGTAAAACTGATACAAGTTCAACTTCAGAAGCTGTTGAAGTATGTTTGAATTCAAATTCAATTGAAAGAGATCCAAATACTTTACATTTAGCTATTGCCAGTGAATCTGCTGCAATAATAAACAACGTAACAATAATTGATTCAGAAATCAACGATATAAAGGGTAATACAACTAGATTTTTGATACTTACAAAGAGAGAAAAGGAAAATGAGAACGAAACTATCGATGCTGATGCAAGAAAAGTTTCTTTAATTACATTCACTATAAATGATGACCCAGGTTCATTAGTCGACATGCTAAACGTTTTAAAAGCTCATTCATTGAATATGTGTTCAATTAACTCAAGACCATTTACCACGAATGAATTGTCAAATAGAAAATGGCAATATGCTTTCTTTGTGGAATTTTACCAAAATGAGCTTGATTTTAATTGGGAATCTTTCAACAAAGAAATCGATGTTAAGTGTTTAACTTGGACACTCTGGGGAACTTTCCCAAGAAACAAAAAATACTATGCTTAAAAATTCTACATATAAATATATTTAATAAATGTTTTGACTCAATCGAAATATATATTATCACTAGTACCATTGTTTGAAATATTTCTCTTCATTTCACATTGGTCGTACGGCGTTTTCTGTTAAAAATGAAAAATTTATGTTATTAGTGCAAGCGATGAGCCAGCAATCTGCTTCCCCATACTCTTTCAGTGAATAAACGATACCCATTGCATTGATTATAATTACAAATTATCGATAGCATTTTATGAATTAATTAGATCAGATTTATTGGTACTGTGTTCCTTTGTTTCACTTTACAATAATCACCAAGTCCTAAAAATACAGGGCTCTTGGCGTCTGAGTAATGAACAATTGTTTCATTGAATAAGAGTTTTATGATTGGAAAAAACAGTGATAATAGTGATATTGACGGTAATGATGATACTGAGTTTTTAGAGATTAATGCGTTTGCTTCAAGTGATTTTGCTCAAAGAAAAAATTATTCTAGATTTTTTTGCACTACTTGTATTAGATTACTTGTACTGATACCGAAGATGGAAATATTAAGAATAAAAGATTCATACTTATATTAGTGGGATTAACAGCATCTGGTAAAGTAACTATCTTCTTATTTGATTCATTTTAAAATTAATAAATCAACAAAAAATTTAAGATGTTTTATATTTAACGCTGGCAAAGTTAGAAGAAAATATAATTCATTAGATAAAAATAATACAACTGATATATTTAATCTAGAAAGTAATGATAAAAAGAAAAAGTATGCTGGATTAACACTACCAGAAGAAAACTTTTATTATCATTATTAAGACAATTGCCCAGATTTTATTAGAAATATGATTGTTGGAGTTCAGAATTTTATTGAAAATTATTCAGAATTATTTGCTTACGAATACATTGAAAGAGTTAAAGAATTTTTTAAGAATAAGTTAGAAAATAATATAATAAACGAAATTGACCCATTGTCTAATTTAACAAGAATTGTAAATCAAGAATTTTGTAATAATTTCCAAATGCTATTATTAATTTACCTTTCTTTATATTTCCCTGCAATACCACTATAATTATTACCTGCTTGATGTTTCGATGCTCTACTAATAACTGATATGACTATACACACACAAAATACGATATGTTCTGTTCTTTATACATTTTATATAGAATAATATAGAATAATGTAGTTTATCTTAGCTGTTCAGCAATTATTAGTATGTAACTTATATACGGCATTGGAAACCGCATGCTAATTTAAGAATTATTTCATAGTGTGAAATTTTTATTATAAGAGATATTGAATGCTAACAAGGTTTTGTTGTAATATAGCAGTGAAGAGGTTCTAATTTTAGTGATTTGCTTTATAAATAGAAGAATATATATATATATATATATATTTATACTTATATGTGGTATATTTAAGTTGAAACGATAAAAGGAGAATGAGCAATAGTTACAATATACCGAAATATCCAAATAAGACATCTACATCTTTTGGGAGAAATGATGTCAAACCAATACCTTTGAAAAGGAATTCATTTCAAGTACACCATTATTCTAATATTATGCCAAGTACATCATCTGTGGAGAGTTCTCCAAGGACAAAT
The DNA here is from genome assembly GCA_030565105.1 of Vanderwaltozyma verrucispora. Taxonomy (NCBI): domain Eukaryota; kingdom Fungi; phylum Ascomycota; class Saccharomycetes; order Saccharomycetales; family Saccharomycetaceae; genus Vanderwaltozyma; species Vanderwaltozyma verrucispora. The sequence goes on from JAJMAX010000095.1 coordinate 13,419, forward strand.
ATAAACTCGAAGTACACTTTTGGAAGTATAAACAGTAATCATTCAAGTTATGATCGCAAAAGAGATCCTTCATCCTGGGAACACCAAGCAATGAGGGATAGATCTCAACTAATTAAAAATAAGAAAATACCAGCCGTACCGAAGTCTTCTGGTTTATTATATTCATGTAATATGAAGAAAGAACTTTCTAGCATTGATAAAATAAATGACCCTTCGACTAATGGTTTGATTTGTGCAGGAAAAACACATTTAGGTTACTATAAATTCTCAGAAAATGATCATAATATTTCGTTGTTGCACGATTTTGCTAATATTCCAAGCTCTACTTTGGGTCAATCTTCATCAATTACTCCAAATTTGAACAAAAGACAACGTCAACTAAAATTAAGTACCATTGCTGATGTAAAAACTGGATTTAACAAATATAAAAATTTTATTGCAGTTAGCACAAATTCAACAGTTATTTCATTCTATGATATAAACAAAGCTGGATCGTTAGATAATCCTTTGATCTCATCATTTTCTGAACATACAAGATCTGTAAATAGTTTTGATTTTAACATGGTACAAAATGACCTTCTAGTTAGTGGTGGACAAGATGGGTGTATTAAAATATGGGATTTAAGATCCTGCTCTAATCCTGGTGGAACACGTTCTGATATTAATATTAATACTGGTTCTGATTCAATAAGAGACGTTAAGTGGATGCCAGGGTATAATTTTGCATCATATTCTAATCAGGGGATTGAAACAAAATCATCAGGAAATGCAGGGTTTAAATTTGCATCTATTCATGATTCTGGATTACTGTTGAAATTTGATATACGTCAAACATCCCATGCAGAAAAGAAAATAAATGCTCATACAGGACCAGGATTATGTCTTAATTGGCATCCGCATCAAGAATATATCGCCACAGGTGGTAGAGATGGTAAGTGTTGTTTATGGTATGTGGGTGACATTGCAAATGATTCTTTATTAACTGTAAACAATCCAGGTTTAACGACCCCCCACTCGACCAGTTATAACCAATTACAAACAACCACAACATCATTGACATTACCAGAACTAACATTAAACACAGGTTTTCCTGTAACAAAATTAAAATTTAGGCCATCATATGATAAAAATGTATTGAATTCTCTATTAGCAATTTCATCTATGGGTGATGAAGCTGAAGTAAATATTTATTCACTTCGAAGAAAATATATCCCAAAACATATTTTGTTAACGACTGCACCCTCCCAAGGTCTGGTTTGGTGGAATGAAAAGATGTTATTTAATATCGATAGAGCCAACCGTATAAATGGTTGGGATATCAATCAAGAACCAACTGTTTTAGATAACATTCCAAAAACAGTTGTTAACTGGAGAGATATGGATGGAAGTGGGTTAATTCTTGTGGATCAAGATGTTGGTAGTTACGAAACATCTGACGATTATATTCCAATAATATTTGACAAGAACAGAAGACAGAGTACAAAATTAAGAAACCAATCAATAGCTGATACGAATTCAATCAAAAAGCTTAAATTTTTAGATTCCTTCAAAAAGGGATTAAGTCAAACAAATTTAGATTTGAATGGGGGTGATAAAATGAGTGCATATAAAAATCCTCTTTCTTTGACGAATAAGAGTATGTCTGCATTCCCAACACCATCAATAATGAACCAGCATAGCTCTCTTTCCAATTTTGCAAATTCAATATATGATTCTGGTGAGAATAAAAGTATTCAATCTCCCTTTATGGTTGTATTGGATTTACCACATATTTTTAATAATATGAGGCTTTCACAGGCCACTAAAGTACATTTTAATTCAGCTTCATCAAGTATAGTAGCAATTAAAGAGTCTCCAGTACAGGTATTCCAGTTCTTAGCAAGAGAATTAGAGTTTTCGTTCAGTAAAGATAGAAAGACCAATGACACCTCAAGCATACTTAAGTCAAAAACTAACGATGATGCTTCATCTCAGGAATATTTGATTAAGAAATTTGGTTTCACAAATAATACTACCTGGACAAATTTGATAAGTAGAAGAAATGAAAACGATTCTGTTACAAAATCGACTGAGAAAAGCTTTAATGGCTCAGAATCAATTTTGAGCAATGAAATCAATGATTTAGGTAACAGCACTGATAATAATCAAGATCCTATTTCTACAAGCAAATCTAAACACAGTGAAATATTGGAAGATAAAGTAGAGAATATTTCTAAATTGCAAAAAAGAATTAATCTCTTGATCGAATTAGTAGCAGTTTGCAAACATAACGCATCTGTTTATTCATATATTGACGACCTACCAAATTTCAAGGTCTGGGTTTTGATTCGTGACTCTTTATTATGGGATTTGAAATCATTGACTTCAGAGCAAGCCATCGAAGAAGAATCAAAAGAAATTAAGGAAAATAGTAGCTTTCAATATTATGAAAATGGAGTAAGTGTTGCTAGAGATAGGCATAATTCTGCAAATACACAATACACGGACCTACCTAGTGAAATTGGTTCGTTTGTTGGAGAAAATCCTAAAGCTTTAACTGAAGAATCAATTAAAGAATCAACTGGTGATTCACATAGTAACATTATAACGGATAAAAGTATCTCTAATCTGCAGCAGCAACTTAATACTTCGAAAGGAATGGAAAGTGAAAGTAGTATTTCCAATGTCGCTTCAGAAAAACCTTCTGAACTATTGGATGAATTAAATGATATAAACAATACTGATAATTCAAAAGATTCTATTGCGATTGATGATACTGAAGATGATAACATTTTTGTACCTGATTCAAAAGGTATTCTAATTCTACCTAAACGTAAACCTAGAACATCATTCATTGACACATTCATGACTAATGAACGTTCTCCATTCGAAAATGGAGAAAATGATTATTTCCATAAATCAAGCTTTTCGAATACATTTGAGAATGGTAGTCCGGCAAGTAAATTATCATCCTTTACTAATACTGCAAATATAAATGAATCTCTAGGAAATTTTAAAAAAGTATCACAACAATTAAATTACGATCGTTCTTCAATATTTGGAGCTTCTCCTATCAAATTTTCTGAAATTTCAGCTCGAAACTCTCGATTAAACTTAGAAAAGGATGGTAGCTCACCAAAATTAAGCAAACTATTGAAAAAGAAACCAACAAAAGAAATTATACAGCCATGGAATACAGAGAAATTGTTAAAACAATTATTTAACCAATCAGTTACAACAGGTAATATTTTATTAACTATAAATATCATTACTCTATTTCAAGACCTTTATGATATTACAACTTTCAAAATTGTTAAAAACAGTATACTTCAGTTTATTGATATTTTGCACAGATATGAACTATTCGAAATAGCAGCTGCACTTTTAAAATACTGTCCTTGGGACAACATTTTAGATAACACTGGCAGCAACTCAATTATCCAATTGTACTGTGAAAAATGTGGAAAGTTGATTACCAATGAAGTCTCTAAACAAAAATTTTCAGAGGAACTTCAACATTCCGATGATAAATATGGAATAGAGAAGTTTGGATTTTGGTATTGTGATTCATGCAAAAAGCCTAATAGTTTATGTGTTGTATGCGAAAGGCCAATGAAAGGGTTAACAATGAGTGTAATTACATGTGGCCATGAAGGTCATTTTGAATGTTTGAGAAATTGGTTTTTAAATGAAGGTATGAACGAGTGCCCTGGTGGAGATATCCATATTATCTAAAAAATCTCAAGGCTAATAGTTGCATTGTCTAAAAATAGCAATGGCTTTTTTATATTATATAATTAAAAGTAATATTATGGGTTAAAATTTTATATTTTTTTCATTCACAGTAAGTTTCTGATTCATTCATTATAGATACTTTTAAGAGTCTATCGCATTACATTATATTAATATCAAATTCATGTTTATTGACGGGCCATTCTCTATTCATTATACGTATATATGTGTGTTATATTAAAATTTTTTTATATTAAAGATTTTGATTGTAAAAATTCCCTAATAATATCCCAATAACCATCTTGAATAATTGTATCATTATGATATCCAAGAGGAAATTCAAAAATTTGTTTCTTCTCACTTGGACATAATTCAAATAACTTTTTCATATGTTCTGGTGGTACAATTTCATCTTGTAATCCACTTAAAAATAAAAATGGTATAGAATTACCAACTTTTGTAATATCATCTTCAGAATTCCAAATTTCATGACAAAAATTTGTGAAAATTCGTAGTGAAGGGAACATATAAGGTATAACTTTTGGAATACTTAAAAAAGTATTTTCAAGTATAACTCCTTCACATAAGTTTGAATATTTTGATGCAATATAAATTGCATTTGCACCTCCTAATGAACGCCCAAATAATAATAATTTTTTATTTTTATGAAATGGACTAGTTGATAAATGAGACATTACACAATCAGCATCAATTTTTAAACCTGATTCACTTGGAGAACCTGTAGAGAAACCATAACCTCTATAGGAATAAATGAAAACACTCATATTCAATTGTTTGAAAAAAATATCAACGATTGGTAGAAAATATCCAATATTACCAGCATTTGGACATAAGATCAATACTGTTGATTTTGAATTGATCGAAGAATTTTGTAAATCATAAGCTTCAATACTTTCATTATCTTTTGTCTTTAAAACAATTTTCTCATAGGGCAACTCAAACTTGTCAGGTGTATCAACCTGACTTCTTGCACCTTGTGCCCAAGATGGATAAACCAATTTATTCTGAAAATAGTATAATGCAGATAGAGATGTTGTTGTGACAATTGTCAAACCTGCTAAGAACATATTAAAAACTTTAACCAACATTCAGAAAAAGAGTGGACACTCAACTGAAGATATCTCTGTCAAAAACGCACCTAAAATTATCAACCCAACTGGATTCTTTTCAGTTCATCAAAAGAAACCAATTCTAATCCCACAATACCTGTTCTACAATACTAAACTAACAAACAAATCACAATTTTTGACACAAACTACCATTTTTTATTCCTCATCTCTTAAATATCTTCAATTTTTCAAATAAATTTAAAGCTTTCGGGTAACAAAATTTCATCTTTGCAAAAATTTTAAACAAACAAATTTCAACGAAATTTGTATATTTTTTCAATTTGAATAGTTAATTGCTATTTGAAATTGGATATTCATTAGTTTATCCTCTCTCTCTCTATATATAATTTTTCTGTAGTTGTATAGTCGAAGATAAATTAAAGAAAGTAATATCCATTTAATCCAATGTCTGTTGAAGAAGTTACCCAAAAGTTAGAATCTGTTTCTGTTGATAACGAATCTCCAAAGACCGTTTTATCTGATGGTTCAAAATTTGAAGTTAAACATCCTTTGAACACTAAGTGGACTTTATGGTACACTAAACCGGCTGTTGATAAATCTGAATCATGGTCGGATTTATTACGTCCAGTTACTTCTTTCCAATCTGTAGAGGAATTTTGGGCTATTATTCAAAACATTCCTGAACCACATGAATTACCATTAAAATCAGATTATCATGTCTTCCGTGATGATATTAGACCAGAATGGGAAGATACCGCCAATTCTGAAGGTGGTAAATGGTCTTATCATATTAGAAGCAAAAGTTCTGATATTGATGAATTATGGTTAAGAACTTTATTAGCAGTTATTGGTGAAACCATTGATGAAGAAGATTCTCAAATTAATGGTGTTGTTTTAAGTGTTAGAAGAGGTACTTCTAAATTTGCTTTATGGACAAAATCTGGTGACAATACAGAAGCTTTAACTAAAATTGGTACTAGATTTAGACAAGTCTTAAAATTAGGTGATGATGAAAAAATTGAATTCGTATTACATAGTAGTACTGGTAAATATCCACAACCATCTATCACTTTGTAAAATATTTAATCAAAAGATTAGAAATAATAATAATAACAACTATAAAACAATTTGCAATATTTAATTAATTTAGTTTTAATTATACCTTTCATAACATATATATATATCAAAAACATATATTTGCAATTTTAAATTTAAAAACTTTTGTAATTTTAATAAGTTTTTTCTATAACAATTCATTGAATTAAATAAAGATATTTAAATATATATATAGTTTAAAGTCTATAGTATATGCTAGTTAATATAATTTCCACCATCAATGACACCTTGGAAATAAAAACCTAAAGTTATGATAACATATAACAAAATTAACATTGAACCTTTGAAGTAATTAGATTTACCTTCTGCATATAAATATGTAAACATGAAGACACTAGTCATTGCACCAACAAGATCCCATCTTGGGAACACTAAGGGGAACATTTCGTCCCTGATACTAATGTGTGTGAAATCAGCGTTCCATGTATGATATAGAGAATATAATACCAAAGATGGAATCTGTAATAAACATACTTGTAGTGCATATGCGGAACCAATTTCCATCGATAAAGCAACGTTACCATGAATAGCAAATGAAATAGCATTTAAAAATTCAGTGGTATTAGGAACTAATGCAAATATTGTTAAACCTAAAAACTTCGGATTCAAATATGGGAAATCTTTTAAAATCGAATCAACACAAGATACCAATATTTCAGCAATAACTGCATACAATAATGTCGCAACAAGTAAAATACATGTCGATTTTGTTCTGGACCAATTTGGTGCATCATGACCTCCTTCATTTGATTCAATATTTGAAGGATTTACATTTGTAGCTTGAAGACCTTGATCATGTACATGTTCTTTTGATGTATCTGTGATAGGCAATTGCCAAATCATTTTTGCATGAGTTCTAAGAGTAAACCATAACCCAATTAAGTATGCCATAAATAAAACAATGGCACATGATACAGACATTGGAAGAATAATTTCTTTATACATTTTGTTGGACTTCAATGGAGGATGAGAAAAGTAGCAATGAGTACTAGTCATAGCCATTGAAATAGTTGATATATCTAAGGAATGAGATTGACCATCATCACAAGTCACAATATAACCTCCATAAATTTCATACAATATTGTTGGGACAAACATTACTATCATAGAAAATATAAGTAAAGCGGATGATACTCCAGCACTTGCAGGATTATAACGTTGTGTTTTTCTTTTTATCGCACCACCACACATTGACAGACCTGGTAGTAAAAGAACGGCTCCTAATATTGAGCCAATCATTGAACCTTCTACTAACAAACCCTTCTTTTGCTGTAAAGCAACACAATACAAGAAAATTTCAACTACAGTTGAAAAAAATGCATTAATAGCAGCACCAACACCCATTGATGTTTGAGCAGAAATTGATGCTACTGCTTGCCCGATATAAAATGCCAAAGGTATAATAGATACTAGACAAAATATAAAAATTGTAGATTCGTTTGTAGCCCAGAGCTCTATTTGCCATATTTCCTTTATAACGTAAAAATCAAATATTGTTAAGAATACAATCGAGATTAAATTCACAACAATAATATTAGTACCATCAACAGTAAATTTATAATAATGCCAACCTGCACAACGAAATGTACATAGTAAGACACTTTTGTTATTTTGTGAATCCATAATAGATTTGCCTTCAGCATCAGAAGTGCGAATCTTTTTAAACCCCAATGCCAGAGGATGTCTTCTACAATGGTACATTAGTTTCCATAAAATGTTACTTATCGGAATGGTGAAGACACATAACCACGTAATCAACCCGATTAAAAGGATAATTGGTTGAATTATTAGGTAAAAAAAAAAGTAAAATAGTAGCCTACCTAAGGTCCATTGTCCTCTACCAAAATATCTACGTTGAACGACATTTTCATTATCAAAACTATCAGCTGAATTTGGCCTAACATTTCCGTTGGATTGACTTGTTTTGTTATTAACACCATTTGAATTACCTGTATGATTTTTTTGTTGAGTGGTAATGTATTGCTGTATAGAACCATATGATGTATGGTTCATACCATTCATATCATGTAATGATTGGTATGAATTTAAAGGTTCCGTTCCTTCTTCCGAAGGAAAACCTGTTGCTTGATTATTTTTTTTTAAATTTTGATTTGTAAACAGTTTCCCATATGATGTAATCCATGAATAAAATTGTTGAATACTTATACCTTCATTATTATCTTCTTCTAAATAACGATCATCTTGAATTAAATAAACAATCTTACCGAAGGGATATAATAAATAGTATGCCAACTGAAAAAAGACTTTTGCATATTCTCTTGACGATTTTGTAAAGAATCCACAGATTATCACAGTTAAACCAGTCAAAACACAAATTAAAGATAGAATCAAACCAAAAGTTAATGCCCAAATTAAATTTGAGAAATGAACGTACCAATTCAAACTCTTTGATTTTGTTTCATGAATGTCTTGATCTGCTGCCTTTTCAACAGATCTTTTCTTTTTATACAAAGCTGGTTTCCAAATTCTTATACCAAATGGATGTGTTTCATTTATAGCATCTTGTCTTTCTCTCAAAGTATACGACTCAATAGAAGAAGTTGTCGAGTGCTGATCTGTAATATTATCATTGTGATTATTTTTGTTTTTATTATTTATGGAAGTACCACTCAATAAGTTATCAAGTCTATATTCATGAGTTATATTAAGAGGATCATTATTATTGACGTTTAGTTTATCGAATTTTTTAAATTTATTTTCATTACTTTCATTAATATTACTATTTTCATTATTATTTTCATTATTATTTTCATTATTATTTTCATTAAAATCATACGATCTTTCATCTTTTGCATCATCATCACCATCGTTATTATTATTAATATTATTATTATTAGTTAAAATTTTAAAATTATTTGAAATGGAAACTGAATTCGTATTTGAATCAATTGAAAGTCTTGAAGGTACTCTTTGATTGACAACACTATTTGAATTACTTGAAATTGTTGAAATTCTTTTCGTATTATTATTATTATTATTTATTTTACTGTTGTTATTATCTAACATAGATTTTGATGAAACGATTGGCGATAAATAATTTGATTGATGAGTTTCATTTGTTGAGATTAACAATTCATTTGAAATATTATTATTTTTATATTTATTATTATTATTATTATTAGTCAATTCAGTTGAGTTATTTAAATTTTCCATATCTTGTCTTATTTCATCAGGATCATCATCGACACTGAATATACGACGGCCCTGATCACTTGAATAAAGTGGAGATATATTAATATCATTATTATTATAATTATTCGTCATCTTCAAACTGATTTATATATGTATATATCTGATGATGGATTATTTCCCTTTCTCTTATTGACGTTTTTCGAATTCAAATTGCTCTAATAAAATATCGTAAAATATCAACAATGGGACCAAAAAAAAAAACACACTAATACCCTTGAACAACACCACTTTACAATCACACGGTATACAGCTGTAACTTCTGAATCTTTAACTAAAATAGTTGTAGATTTTGATCTATCAACGAGATGGTAAAACACAACTGGACAACGCAAAATTCCACACAGAAAATCCAAACTAATCAAATGAATAAAGAATTCAAGCACTCAATTACTCACCAGTATACACCAATGCAGTTGATAACCCATATACCAACCAAAAAAGACACCACAACAAGGTCCTAAAATATTCCAGTGTTTACAGTAATTTTTCACTAATTTTTCATTTTTTTCCACTAATTTTTCATTCTGGTTTCTTCATTTAGTATGTGAATTTGCCTGTCACAGTGAGTGAATGCTACCCAAGAGTTCAAGACACATACAAAGACAACCCAAGTCAGCATATCCACACTCTTATATATCAACGACAAGACGTTCATGCACACAACCACCAATGTTCTTTGTACTTGTCCTCTCATTCTATCTGCATCCACCTGTGTCACTAACTAACTAAGTAACTGCTAGCAAAACCACCAAATTTGAGTCGTGCCGTGTCGTCTCGCATGACAGGAAGGCGGCTTATAAAAATTTGGCGATCTGAAAAAAAACTGGAAAATTGGCAGAAAAGCAGAAGAAATCAGAAAGTTTCAGTATATAAAGAGAGTTAGTTGTTCTTGAATTAGTTGCTTGCTTTGGAAGTTGGTTTCTACTCACTTGGGATCGTGCTTTCTATATTACTGCTGTGTCCTGTTTTGTTATAGAATACATTTAGATTTGAAGCGTGTGTTTTGGTTTATTGAACTCTGCTTACGGTCGTGTTCTTTTGGGGGATCAAACTAATAGACGGGAAAGAACGTTGAATACACATATACAATTATACAACTATACAACTACTTTAGAAAATGAGTTTGCTAAAATACGTTTTGCTATCTTTACTTTCTGTTTCTGTCATCGCTGGACAAGATGCGAAGACTGTTACATTAACTACAACTGATATATTTGGATCAGAAATTGTTCAAACAAATACTGCTGATGATCTATCACAATTAGCTTTACTAAAACCTGTCACTCCTGGTGTTCCATATACTACAACATCAACATCAACAAATCATGCTGGTAGTATAGTTACAATTGTTACCTCTGTTATTACACCATCAAGTTCTACTAGGACAACAAGCACTAAGACAACAACAGGTAAAACTTCAAGTACAACTGAATCAACTACATCTTCTTCAGTTATTGGAACTACTCCATTTACATCAATTTATACAGTCTCAACTTCAGGTAGTTCCGTTACTTATACAACTGTTATTACTCCTTATGTAACAACAAGAACATCAACTAATGCTGCTGGTGCACTTACTACAAATACTGCTACAATTGTACCAAATCCAACCTACACCTCAGGTGCTTCTTTATCATCAAAAGCTAATAGTTCAACTACAACATCTAGTAATACTTATACCGGAACTCAACCTGATCCATCAACACATTTCACTACTCTACCAGCAACACCAGTTACAACTTTATCTATTGATAGTTATGTAACTATTACTGAAGGTACTACTAAAACGTATACTACTACTAGAGCTAGAACAAGTATGTGGGTTACTCTTTCAAATTCTAATTATGTCGTTGTCGTTCAAACAACTTATATTCAAAGATTTTCAACACAATATTCTGTAATTGCAACCCCAAAATCAGGCTCTATCGGTTTGGGTACTATTTCAGGTACTGCTGGTGTTGTTAAGCAGTCAAGTAGTACTGCTGAATCTGTTTCTTCAACTTCTACTGCTAATGCTAAAGCTGTTAAAGCTGCTTTAAATTCAGGTCACAAATTCTCTTCTTCTTTAGGTTACACTTCATTCTTTTCATTTATTATCGCATTCATCATTAGTCTCTTATAGTTAAATATACATATTAAATAGTTTTTACTTTTATGTGACTTGTTTCACTCAAATTATAATCATTTTGTCTTAATTTTCATTTGTTTTTTTGTTGGAAAAACAGCAAGAAGCATTAAAACAATATAAATTAGAAACCATTGATAAAATAAAATCTTCTAATTACTAATTTCTATATATTTTAATTTTAAAAAGAAATATTTTTATTTGTTTTTTAAATATCAATATTTTTATTTTCTAATATAAACATACTTCACATTTTTATTCTGTATAAAAGTATAAATGATAAGTTTCCTTATTTATTTATATAAATTTTCAATATATATCTTTTTTAATTTTACAATAATATTTATTGATCTTCTCTATTCCAAGATAAAGCAGAGGGATCAGCAACTTTTCTTCCAAATAACATCCAAGAACCTAAAATAGTAATGGCCATTGCAACACAAATACAACCACCAATTAAGTAGATTATGCCTAAGAAAGGATTTTTACCACCAATTGGAGAGCCATGTGTAATGTAAATTGCTTTCTTACCGTTAAATTTTGTAACTGGCCAATGTAAACCAATGTCAATTTCATATAAACCTGTTGGTAATGAATCATTTGTGTTACGACGGATTAGTTTTGAAAATTTATCAAAAGCTGCTGGTCTCATCCAATTTTGAAATTCTTCCCATTCCTGAACATTTGGAATATTAGTTTCATTATAGCCATCTGGATATTGCTTCTCCCAAAAAGGAGGGGGAGCAATCTCTGTGTAATTATATTTAGTTTTCTTGAATCTCATTCTATCTGTATGCCAATTAATACCGGAATTTGATAATGTATAATTTTGAGAAGTGTCATCAACATTAATCAACTCGAAGGGGAAAGTATCATTGAACATGGAGTTTGCAATTAAACCACATGGGTAATAAATCTTACCTTCTGCATTACGGACTAATGGTCTACAGTTAATACCAGTATTATCATGAACCACGCTGTATGAAGCAGCCTGACCTCTAAGTTGATCTTCACTAAAAGATAAAACATAACGTCTATGATTTGGTGCAAATTTTTCAATCAAATAATTAAAGTATACAGGTTTTGGAATATCTCTTGGAACATAAAATCTAATTTGACATGTACCTCTTTCATCAGCATCGTCTGTAGAATCATCAACAAATCTCCATTGAGGAACAGTAGATACTGTTTTATTATTATGAAAATCGTAAAAATAATGTTCAGATGGCATATCAGTCCAAGTACCATTACTTAGAGCAGCAGTAGTACAATCTTGGTAATATATAATGATTTCATTTATTCTTGCATTAATAGCCAATGAACAACCACCAACAATAATAAAAACAATTGCTATTATTAAATAAACAGGCAAAACTGTTCTGGGAGTTACAATAGGATTATAAGCTGCCAATCTTTGTTGAGTAAATCTATCCTCTCTTGGTCTTCTATTTTTAACTTTTACAATATCTTCTTTTTCATCATCTTCAAATTCTGAAGCATCATAATCATCCTCTACTGGTTCTGCTTCCTCTTTGTTCTTAGAACTGTCATATTTATGTTTATCCTTTCGACGAAATACACCAACCTGCTTCAAATCAAAATTCATCTTGTTCTATTTATCTAATAGCAAAGCTAACAAAGCAAAATCTTCGCAGTATTCAATATATATATATATAATTAAATAAATAGAAACTATTTTAATACAAACCAATTGATCTATATTATATCCTTTTGGTATCTCAACAGATGAACACAGGTATTAGTTTATTTCAATTATCTTCAAATATTTTTTCAGCATTTGAAAAATTGAGCGCTATTAAAAATGACAAAGAATTTCCACTATTAAAAGTTCCTTAAGTATTGAAAACTATGCACTTTTAATAATATATATGTATACGTATGAGTAGTTATATAAATAAGTTAGATAATATGATAAAGGCAGTTGAAACAATATTAACTTGATACTTAATTTTACTTTTTCCAGATGATTTTGCTCTCTATAGCGTATCTGCTTTGGTGATAGTGATTATCACAATTGATTCTTAAGAAAACCGAGTTTATTTCTAATAAAAAGTTATTTAAATGTATATAAATATGTAGTTATATTAGGTTATGCCCCATTTTCAATGCGAATTTGAATGCCTAAGTTTTATGTAATGCAATGCTAAAATATTTTTAAATTAAAAGTGTTATTAACCAGATAACGATACTGGTTATACTTAATCTAACAGATGCGGAACCTGCCTCATATGTTTCTAATACTGGTGTGCTTGAATCTCTAGAAGTTTTTGTTACCAATGAAGTTTTAAGTGATGTTTGCCCTAACATAGAAGTATATAATTCAACTTCTGGTAGTTTAGTAGATGAACTAACTGTTCTATTAACATTTTCTTCAGTAGTTTTACTTATTGATTTTGTATTACTTGGTAAAGTACTAACAGGAATTGCATTTATATCAGTTGTAACATCTGCTTTTAGAGAATGTGTAATTTTATTTGTCTTTGTTTCTTTATTTGTATTTGTTAAAATTTCTTGTGGGACATCAACCGATGCTGCTATTGTGCTAATTGAACACCAACTTATGTATTCTGTGACTTGTCCACTAACTGTTACCGTCACAATACTGTACGTCATCGAAGGAGTAGCCATTTCTGACCTTCCAGTATGTTCAGTGGATGTTTGTGGTAATTTAGTTATTGGACTTGAGATTAACAGACTTGTTTTATTATTTGAAGAATAGATATCGCTCCTATAAGTGGATACAGATTTTGAAAATATCGAATTGTTATAATATGCTGAAAATGAGTTATCCATAATAAAAGACTTTAATGTGTCAGTTTCAGTAGCTGCAGCTGTATATAATGCTGAAGTTGTTGAATTGTAATAATTCGATGTTGTGGAAATGATTTCGTTTGTATCAAATGTACTTTCTGTCGTTGAATATAATGGTGTTTCCAAGGCAGATAGACACTCACTAGAATATAGAGATGATGTTCTATTGCTAAAAAGATATGTATCAGTTGAAAAAGTATCCTCATCCTCTTCTAATCCAGGTGTAACATCAATGACAAAATTGGAAGTTGCATAACTTGTATATTTTTCAGAGCTTGTTGGTAATTGCTCTGAACTGCTATACAATTCAGAGGAACTAGCATCTAACTTTTCAGAGCTGGTATATATATCTTCAGAGCTGGTGGTATATGTATCCTCTAAGTTGGTAACATATACATCTTCTGAGTATGTGTATAATTCTTCCGATGGTGTATATTCATCATCAGACATCGTATTAGATATTCCTTCTAAAAATTCAGAAGATCTTTCTGGTACCGTTGATATAGTTTCAATTGGTATCCATTCTGTTATTTCAGTAACTATTGCAGAGGCTGTTACATTTGACAAATAGAAGCCAGTGTAAGTTTCTAGATTGTTTAAAGATGATAAATTTCCGACTGAAGCAGAAGAAATTGATAATTGATCCATTTTTAGTTTTTCTTTAATTATTAGATATCAAAGAAGGTGTTAGTCTTTATATATATATATATGTGGGTCTGAATTTTCTAAATGGGCTTTACTATTTGCATTTGACAACCTAATAAAAATTAATTTATTAAAAAATATAATACTCTATTTATATTCTTAGAATTTCCAAATAAAATTGCACCTTTCGAATAATTATTGAACGATTCTTGCAGTCTCTATACTTTCTACATCAGAATTAAGTAAATACACTAAATCATGATACTCCGTGCCAAATAATTTCTTAAAATAAACGCCATGGCTGACATTGACTAGATATACGTTCCTTTCAAAAATATTCTATCTTACGGAGGTGACCTAATGAGTTATTGCATTAAATTCTAATTTTTCATGCTAACAATATTTTATCTGCACCTATTGCAGAATGTTAAGCTACTCAATAAGCACAGTAAATCATCAATGGAAAAAATATTATAATAAAGTTACAGCATTTCTATACTCTATTAACAATTCCACACCTTTCATTATCCCTGAATCCCAAGTATTCCCTTTATTAAATTACACATTAACCATAATTAATAGCAAAAACCAGCCATTTTAATTGTGTCGTCGCTATCTTCTGCGAGTCCATCGCAGTGTGAAAAAAATTAAGTATGGCTGGTTTTGATATAAGGGAAATAGGATACTACAAAAGAGAAGTCGAGAGATCCTAAGAACTTAACTTCAGTCTAACTGTGCCCTTACCATTCCATTAATAGTATGCTTTTATAATATCTATGTGACTCCTCTTTCTTTCAGCTAATGTGTTAGACTATATAGACTGGATGTAGACATATATTCAGCTGTGAAGCTTGAATAAACTGGAACAGTATCATCGACCATTGTCTGCCATTGCTTTCATACAAATAATCATATTTTAATTATAGATGGTAACTATTATATTGTACATGTGTAGCTAAGCAATGTAAACCTTGCTGTATACGTACTTTTTTCCAGAGTTTGCAACTTCAAGACCGCTCTTCTACTAAATGGAACTGTAAATAGAGAAGTAAATAAGAGCTAATACAGTACCTGGAGAAATATTAATTTTAGTCTTGTTTCTGCAATCAAATATACTATATGTCCTCCCCACACACACACACACACTCTCTCTCTCTCTCTCCAAGTTTCTCTCTAACATTCAGTAATACCAATTGATCACTTTGCTATCTTTTTAAACTAAAGAGCTCTCTTTTTTTCAATTATCGTCTACTAATTAAATGGAAAATAAGTTATTTAAATTGCTGAGGTACCTTATAACAATTCAGTAATTTGTATTCTATTTGCAACCATATATATATATATATATATATATATATATATATATATATGAACGTCGCATATAAAGCAGATGGTAGTGCCTATAATAGTTGGATTGGGGGTTACCGTTATTGCATTATTTACAAGATCAGGTATAAGAGCTTGGAGTATCTATAAGACGTTATCGCCATTAACAATTGCGAGATTAAATGGGATAAAGATCAAATCTAACTCGATAATGGAGAATGATAAAAGATTTCAAAGTAATTTATTAAATGCAAATTTAAAAACGAGATTAAATGAATATCAAGGCGGATTTAATAAACCTATGTCAGAAGCAGAAGCATTATTAATTTTAAATATTTCACCAATTGAAGTATCTTCATTGAATGAACCAATGTTGAAATTGAAACATAGATATGCAATGCTACGGAATCATCCTGATAGAGGTGGTAGTCCATATATTGCAATGAAAATTAATGAAGCCAAGGACCTCTTGTCTGCCAGTTATATGATAAACAAATAGAAATACTAAACACTTAAAATACTGTTAAACCATATCCGTTCAAATGGATTTGAAACAGAAAATGGTCTTAAATCCATTCCCAGCCAAACCATATCAGCATACCAAGGAATATATATATATATATATATACATATATTCATATATTCATTGCTACCTGTTCGCTAAGCTATATTTGATTCCACGGGTCCTCTCGTTTCATTTCAATGGCAAATTAGGCTTATGGGACTCTATTAATAGTACCCAAATATGGCTACAACGACTAGCAATAGCAATTCCCCAACCGATATACATCTATTTACCATTATTTATACACATATATTCTTCAACCACTGTAAATATCAATACTTCGTACACCATGATATAACATTACTATGTAAATTTGAATAAATTTTTGTTAATAAAAAGTTGGGAAATAGTTTAGATTAGATAATAACTTGTACTTGTATTAGATTGTGTTCATCTTCTTTGAAGGGTATACTTATATACAATATACATACACGTATACGTATTGCCTGGTTAGATATATAATCTAGTAGCTATCCAACTACCCATCTCAACTTTTGCATATAATATATATCAATTTTAAAAGATCAAGATGGTTTATGAGGCAAAACCTTTTGACCCTATTGTAGTTAATCCAAATAATAAGAAAAGGGTTGCTTATTTTTATGATGCTGATGTTGGTAATTATGCTTACGGTGCAGGTCATCCAATGAAGCCTCATAGAATAAGAATGACACATTCATTAATTATGAATTATGGTTTATATAAAAAAATGGAAATTTATAGGGCAAAACCAGCAACAAAACAAGAAATGTGTCAATTTCATACTGATGAATATATTGATTTTTTATCAAGAGTTACACCAGATAATTTAGATTTATTTAAGAAAGAAAGTGTAAAATTTAATGTTGGTGATGATTGTCCTGTTTTTGATGGTCTTTATGAATACTGTAGTATTTCTGGTGGTGGTTCAATGGAAGGTGCTGCTCGTTTAAATCGTGGTAAATGTGATGTTGCAATTAATTATGCTGGTGGCTTACATCATGCAAAAAAATCTGAAGCATCTGGTTTTTGTTATTTAAATGATATCGTTTTAGGTATTATTGAATTATTAAGATATCATCCAAGAGTTTTATATATAGATATTGATGTTCATCATGGTGATGGTGTTGAAGAAGCTTTTTATACAACTGATCGTGTTATGACATGCTCATTTCATAAATATGGTGAATTTTTCCCAGGTACTGGTGAATTAAGAGACACTGGTGTTGGTAAAGGTAAAAATTATTCAGTAAATGTTCCATTAAGAGATGGTATTGATGATGCAACTTATAAATCAATTTTTGAATCAGTAATTGGTAAAATCATGGAGTGGTATCAACCATCTGCTGTGGTACTTCAATGTGGTGGTGATTCTTTATCTGGTGATCGTTTAGGTTGTTTTAATTTATCAATGAGAGGCCATGCAAATTGTGTTAATTATGTCAAATCATTTGGTGTTCCAATGATGGTTGTTGGTGGTGGTGGTTATACAATGAGAAATGTTGCAAGGACATGGTGTTTTGAAACTGGTTTATTAAATAATGTGATATTAGATGATGACTTACCATATAATGATTATTATGAATATTATGGTCCTGATTATAAATTAGATGTTAAACCATCAAATATGTTTAATGTTAATTCACCAGAATATTTAGATAAAATTTTAACGTCAATTCATCAAAATTTGGAAAATACAAAATACGCACCAAGTGTACAATTAAATAATGTCCCAAGAGATCCAGAAGATTTAGGTGATGTTGAAGAAGATTCTAATGAAGCAAAAGACACAAAAGGTGGTTCACAATATGCGAGAGATCAAATAATAGAACCAGATAATGAATTTTATTAAAGAAGAAAACAGAAAATTTGAAAAGAGAAGTTTTTTTTTTCTATTAAATATAAATAATAACATTTACAATTTTAACATATCGATAAAGGAAATATAAAATTCAATAATTTGTGAACAAACTATATATACTGTAAATTTAATTCAACACTCATAAATAATTATAATTCCATATATATTATATAAAACTTTAATGTACTGTACCTGCAATAAACATTTCCTAAATAACTTGTCAATCAAGATATGTATTTCAATATCTAACAGCCCACTACACATTAATCTTTCTTATCCAATGGCTGATTACTAAGTTGTTAGCAAACTTTTTTCTTTCACCTTCTTTCTAGCACATTTTCTATACGGAGAGGCGAAGAAACAGTCTGTAAGGAAAAAGAAGGTGGAATATTGAAATATTGATAATTTTTCAGTTACAATTTGTATATATAGTGACCTGATTTGGTTTGAGATCCACTCACACTATTCGCCAATTGACCCTCTATTGTAGATTACAATTGGAATTAATTTATATCTGGACACATACGAACTAATTAAGTAAGCTTTACAAAACCTTAGTTCTCTATTGGATTTTTGCAATTGAAAAAATAAAATAAAATAAATATATATAATTATAATGGCTGTTAAAGGATTAGGTCAATTAGATCAGCAATACGATGGTTCTAAATTAAGAGTTGGTATCATTCATGCTCGTTGGAATCGTGTTATTATTGATGCTTTAGTCGATGGTGCAATTAAAAGAATGAAATCTTTAGGTGTTAAAGAAGAAAATATAATTGTTGAAACTGTACCAGGCTCTTATGAATTACCATGGGGTTCAAAAAGATTTATTGATGCTCAACAAAAAAAAGGTGAACCATTAGATGTTATTATTCCAATTGGTGTTTTAATTAAAGGTTCAACAATGCATTTTGAATATATATCTGATTCAACTACTCATGCTTTAATGAATTTACAAGATAAGGTTCAATTACCAGTTATTTTTGGTTTATTAACTTGTATGACTGAAGAACAAGCTTTGGCAAGAGCTGGTATCGATGAAGCTCGTTCAATGCACAATCATGGTGAAGATTGGGGTGCTGCTGCCGTTGAAATGGCAACTAAATTTGGTCCAAATGCCTTCTAATAAAAAAATAGTAATAGTTTATAAATTATATCTATCTCCCTCTCTATATATATAAAAACTTAAAAAAGATTTCAAATTTGTACAAATCGCAAAAAAATATAATGATAAAACAATTGTTTAGTAAATTTCTTATTTTATGTGTATTGATATTTATATATATGCTAAAATAATTGAAAAAAAACTTGAATAAGGGGAATATAATAAATATTCCCCTTATTCAGGTTTTTTTAATTATTATTAATGATTTATAAAACAAATGCTTTGATTAATATGCAAATAATGTTTATTTAAATTAATAAACCAGTACCATTTTTATTTTTATTTTTCTTAATTTGTCTTAGAGCATCTCTCTTTTTCTGTTTCATTTCTTTCATCCATTCACCTCTGGAATCCCAAAATTGTTTTTCCCAATTATCTAAAACATCAGCTTCAGCAACTGATTTAATTTTGTTTAATTGAGATTGACCAATTAAAAAAGGAGAATTGAAATGTGGAAAAAATAAATGATTTTTATCAGATTCTTTTAAACCAGAATTTGAATCGTTAGCCAATTCTTGAAATTCATTAGCATTCTCTATTTCTTCTTCATCAAAATTTTTATTTATGTCAATATCATTATCGTTTTCTTGTATCAATTGGAAGTTACTTTCTGGTTTATCTGGGTTGAATAAAGATCTTAACGTATCAGTATTGCTGATTGTACCTTCTATTGCTTGAGTGGGTGGATGAGTAGCAAAAGTTGGGATAAATTCTTCTTCTTCTTTTTCTTCTTCTTTACCATACTGATTTTTATCATATCGATCTTTATTATGATAATCTTTTTTATGATAATCTTCAGTATATTGATCTTCATTGTATTTACTTTCATTGTATTCACCCTCATTGTATTGATCTTCATTGTATTGACCGTCATCATAATAATCATCATTATTATAATTTTGTTTCTCATTTTGATCTTGATTATGATCTTGATTTTTTTCTTCATATTTATTCATTTCGATTTCATCATCAGAATCAATTAGTGACATTGGTTTATCAAAATTAAAATTAGTCAAAACATTTGATAAAGCTTCAGAAACCTTTTCCTTTTCTTCTTGAATTTCCAATTCTTCTTCATCATCAAGAATTAAATTATTATTTTTAATGTTATCATTATTTAAATTTGCTGAAATCATAAATTTTTTATCTTTTGAGATAAAATTTATTGAATGTTTTGATCTACTATAATCTAATCTATCAATAATATGATCAAAACCATTTCTCCATTTTGAACCAATAAATTTATAAACTAAATCATTAACCTCTTTATTTCTCTCATAACCCCATAATTTATTTTTATAGCATTTAAAAACTTTTAATGAACCATTAACATTAATTCTAAATGTAATATTTTTTAATTGTTGATTTTTTCTTTTCGAAATTCTTATTCTACCTTTAATTGTCTCTCTTCTATCTTTCCATGATTTATTAATATTTTCAATTTTTTGATAATATTCCCAATTTTTTTTTAAATTAATTTTTTCTTTAATTATATTTTCCTTTTCATCAATTTCTTTATTTAATTTCCATTGATCTAACCAATTTTTTTTTGCCAAATCGATTTTTAAAATATTACTTTTAAATTTTAAATTATTAAATGCTTTCTTTAAATTTAAAAAATTTGATTCATCCTCGAAGAAAATATTAATATAAGCAAAATTATTAAATTTTTCAAATGAATTAGCTTTTAAATCACCAAATTTTGAAAATCTTTTTGATAATTCAATTAAACACAGATCTATATCATGATTCAAATTACCAACAAATATTCTTTTCTCAATACTCATTATTACAAATTGAAAAAAAAAAAAACACACTAGTAAAACTCTATTATAATGATTATTAAACACAAAAACCCTATCGTTCTTCTTATTAGTTGACCTCAAAAAAACGTATAATTACAATACCAACAGTGTATTTATATGTTCAACTCATCGATTTTTTATATCAATTTTACTACTTAAATTTTCATATTTTTCTAACAAAAATTTTTTCAATTTTTGCAAAAATCTTCATAGGCTCAAAAAAAACAAAAAGTATTTTTTTTTTCACAATGCGTTCTGTCTTATCGTGTTTTCTTTACTAGAAAACGAAACCAATATTATAAAATAGCAGTTACAGTATAGAAAAGATGGGCGGTTAAATTATTGCATGTTATAGTTGTTGTTAATGCAATATAAATAAACAAATAATAGTAATAATGTTGTTGTTATTATTATTCTTGTGTCTCTTGTCTCTTTTTTAATTGTATTATGGTCGATATAGCCATTTTTTTGTATCCTTATATGCATTATGAGATTTTTTATAAATATGTTTCTCAAATTCATCCATTGTCAATAAAAATGGGTTATTAATATTATTATCGATATTTGAACCATTATTTTTTTTATCAAATTTATTTAAATTAATAATATTTTCAATATTAATATTATTTGCAAACGAATTCAATACAACTGATCTTTTTAAAATTAATTCATTTAATACATTTGTTAAATTCTTATCACTGAATAATACAATCCATTTATTCGAAATATTAATAAAAAATGAATTTATTGAATGTAAATCAATTGTTTCCGGTGATGTTTTAATTGCATTAATAACTTTGGTCGATAAAAATTCTGGTTGCAATAGTTCAAGAAACGGCATATTTTCTTCTGTTTGTCCATATTGTTGTTCATCATTCGTATCTGCACCGACTATTGCCAATATTCTTGCCAACCACAATGGTAACTGTAATTTAGTCTTCTTACTAATTGCTTTACCTGGATTGCCTTCCAAATAACCCAACCCTGGTATCTCATAATTGAATTTGCATGGTACTTCTACACCATCTGCCAATATATCATCAATATCGTAGTAACTCATTCTCAACTCAAATATTTATCCTTTATAACCGGTTGTTGCCCTCTGATATCTTATTCAATCTTAATGACCTACTGGTCAATTAAAAAAAAAAACATTTCCTTATAAGCTAAAATAAAACTACTTTGGTTCAATATTTAACGCGTCAAGTTTGTTTTTGTGTTGGTTGCTTATCGCCGTAACACAAAAACAAACGAGAGAATCTCCAATTTCATCCTGGATAACTCAATATCAATTCTGGAAACATATATAAATGGAACGATTTTCAGAATATTTTTATTATTATCGTTATATTCTTTGTAATTTACCAACTCTGTGTTACTACTGAATACTCGTTCCATATTGTGAAATCAGTGATTGACATATTAATATATTTGTACAATATGGTTTGCGACACTCTTGTTTATCATCCAACAGTTAATAGACTGATTAATTATCTAGAAACATCAAATGGTAGAGAAAAACTATTTAGATTAGTTCAGTATTTAACAAGATTTTTATCATCAAATTCAACAAATTTAAATTTAATTAAAATTTTTAAAAATATTTCAGTACAATCAACAATTGTTAGAAAATTTTTAAGATTTTTAAAACCAATTAGTTTATTACAACTATTATCAATTAAGTTTGATAATAAATTAATTAAAAATAATGATAAAAATGAATTATTTTTATATTATTTAAATTTAATTAAAATTTTTTCAAATTTTAATTATTTATTTTTTGATCAATTGAATCTTTTAAAAATTTTAAATATTTTACCAAATAATAATAATTTTATTAAATTTTTTTTACCAAAATTAGTTAATTATTGTTGGTTATTAAGTTTAATTTCAAATTTAATAATAACTTTAAATAATTTGATTAAAAATAATTTAAAAATTAATTATTTATTAAATGAAAAAGTTAATGATAATGAAAAAGATAATGATAATGAAAAATTAATTAAAAAATTAAATTTTAATAAATATAAATTTTTTAAATCTTTAATTAAAGATTTATTAGATTCATTTATTGTTTTAAATAATTTAAGTTATTTAAAAAATAATGATGGTTATATTGCTTTATCTGGTGTAATTACTTCAATTTTTGGTATTCAAGATTTATGGAATTCAACTGAAAATATTTTAAAGCAATAATTAATTATAATTATAATTATAATTACTAGTTTAAATATTCATATCCATATCTAACTCAATTTATAATTAAAGTTAATATCAAGAACAAAAAAATAATAATAATATATTTTATACCCTCAAAATTCATATTCATATGTTAATTAAAACTATAGATATAATTAATAGTACTATAAAAAGAGGATATCATCATTAAAAGTTTCTTGAAAAAAAAAAAAGACAACATTTAACATAGAAAATGGTAAAAATCTCAAACAAACGAATTAAACATCTTTTTTTCTATCAATGATTATGTTGTTGAATTTGGTGTTTCATTCTTAGCAGCTTGCTTTTTCTTAGTAACTCTCTTCTTTTTAGGAGCTGCATCATTTGCATCTGTCTTCTTTGTAGTCTTACGTGGTTTTTTAACTTTGGATTTATCATTTGCTGCTGAGTTAGCACGTTTATTATTTGCTTTTGATTTCGTTTGTTGTTGCTGGTTTTGTTGGTTCGTCTTTTGTTGCCCTAAATTTTGTGACAGGTTTTGGCCTCCTGTAGTCATTGAAATTCTTGTATTAAAGGCATTAGATGCATTATTTCCATTGTTTGGTACATTTTGTGATAATTTTTCTTTATTAAGTCTCCATTGTTCAATGAATTTAACTCTATTAAATTGGTTTGTATCATTACGTCCATTTGCTCCAACTGCGGCAGCAGCAGCTGCCGCCGCCATAGCAACTTTATTACCAGTATTATTATGACTGCTATTTCCATTCCCGTTAAATGAATTTAATTTATTATCAACATATTCATCATCTGCTGAACTGCTACCTCTTGATGATTGCGATTTATTATTCGCAGATGAAGCTTGTAAAGCTTTCTTAGTCAATGAAATTGCTAAAGTTGAATTAGTTGATGTAGTAGTTCTATCATTCATAATTAACATCATTTGCTCGTAATTAGAACTATGTTGAGGTAATTCTTCATGTTGTTGAATATGTCCTATTAGATGTTTTGTACCCGGTTTTTGAGAAAATTCTCTATGTTCGTGTATGTATTTTTTATTTTCTTCATCCCACTTAGGTTCAATAAATAAGTCATCCTCTAAATTATCTTTATATGAATATGGATTTAATGGTACATCTAATGATATATTACGTTTTGTTAAAGATAAAACTTCTGATTCAAGCTGTTGATAAATGTTGTCAGAAAACCTGGAATGGTCGGCGTAAGACATCATATCATAATAATGTGTTAAATCATTAGGTTTTAGTAATGTACGATATACTCTTGGCCTTTTAACAGTAGTTGAGTTTGAATCAATTTTTGGTTTTTGTGAATCAACTGATGCATTTTTAACTGACGAGTGTATATTATTTTGTTGATTACTTGATTCTGATTTAATTGTGATGGTTTCATTTGCTTTATTTAAAGAATTTTGATTTTCAACTTTTTCATTATCTTGATTTTTGTTTGGATTATTTTCTTTTGTAATAATATCAACTGTATTAGTATGATCATAAACTTGTAATATTAAATTTCCTTCATAAAATTGAATGCTGCAATCTTTTAAAACTTCCATTATTGACTCTGGTATTCTTCCTCTTGCAACATATTCTAAAAATTCTTTTAAAATTTCATTATTTTTATTTAGGATTAAACCTACTGTTGATAATTCAGGATTTTTTTGTTGTTGTTGTAATCTAGTATTAGCAGGAGCACAAAGTTTATAATTATTTTCATAAATGTGAAATTCAAAACTTGGCCTGTATTGTTCATATTTTTTCAGAATTGAATCAATATCTTCAACAAAATTATATAATCTTTTAGGTTTTTTATTAATATTGGATAATAATTGATAGAATTGTGATTCATAATTTTGCATTGCATGTTGTTGTTTCTTCTGTTGTATAGCTCTTTGTTGTAACATCATCTTTTGTCTCTGTTGTAATTGCAACTGTTCTTGTTGATTTACTCGATTCGTAGTTTGCACATTAACTGCATTATTTTTATTCACTTGAAGAGAAGGTCCCCCCAAAGCATTCGGGTTTTCCATTAGTTAGTTCTTTTGGTTAGACAAATTTTTTAGTATAACTATAGAATTTGATCAATTATATATATAATTGGCGGTATATGTTCATCTATTTAACTATATGAAACAAAATACTATCTTTATTTACATCAACATTTATGTTAATATTTTTGATTTATACAAGTTCTTCAAATTATAATTTTTCAATTTCAATAATAATCATTAGCAACGATTGACATAATATAGTATATAAGATATACGTCCAAAAGTATTTATAGACATTATGGCTATTATATTGATAAAAAGAGGTAAAACAAATAATGAATGTATTTTCAGTACTCTCAGTAAGAGAGTGGTTAGTGAAAGTGCTTATTGCTTCAAAAAATTGTGTCTAAGATGTTTATGCTGTAGTTCATTCTTCCTCTAAAATGAAATCATTCATATAGATGCAACTATAATAATGGCCTCACTGATTAATACTCTCTTTGTTTTAACCTCAGATTGGATAAGTTGTCTTATTTTAACTTTATCACCTAACAATAGTATATCTGCTAAAAACAGAGAAAAAAAGTCATATTTAGCTTGTGATAAACTGCTCTGAACTCTTCCAGTGTGGAAGCAGTTGTCAACCCATGTATATCTTCCTATCATTCACATTATACCTACCGATATACAAACATATACTCAAATGTCAAACTATTATACTTTACAAACTGTCTACTTATATACATTCCCTTAAAGTGTCCACCTTTTTGTTGCTTTTCTTACGATCAGATTAGCCGCCGACAGAGAGTAAGGGAACACCAAATGCCCCTAGTAAGTTATCTAAATTGGAGGAAGTATATAAAGGTTTAGCCTGAAGATCACGACTGATTCATTGGAAGTATTATCTCGTCGATATATAAAAGATGGGGTTGATTTTATAAGAAAAATTACTAGCATGTAGGACTCTTGTTTTCTGGATGTTGTTTGTTAAGTAGTCGCTCATATGTTAGAGATCCTGGATTTATAACAAACTCATTCCAAGAGGTAAATTTGAACTGGCTATCGAGTGGATAGAGTACAGTTCATCCAATTTTATTTTATTTTGTTGCATATAAAAATCATCAGTTAGCAAAAAAAACATGCAATTGTTAGTTAGCTATTTATCCTGACTTTGTGTCACTTGTCAATTCATCGAAGAATGAATACTTTTATCAACAGTTTGTGTCAGTAGCAGGGAAGGAGAATAAAGATGGTTAGTGACACGGAAATCAAAAGTTTGGGAATTGTATAAAGAAGATAGTTGGGGACAGAACTGTAAGTTATTGCTCACCACCTTCTGGCCTTAGGATTGTCTTATACTTTCTATTATTATCTTATATTTTCTAGTACAATACAGTTTATTTTACAATTCAAGTAAACCAAACGCAAATCAAACACATATTAACAACTACACAATGTTCCAAATATTTAATAGTATGTTCAGTGGAGACAATAATACAACTAACCCACAATCTGGCAGAATTCACGTATATGCTTTAATAAATGGTAATGTCCAAGAGATTCAATTAGAAGATAATGTTTTGGATGAAGATTATTTATTGAGACTGTATGAAGACGTCAATGGTAGAATTATAATAACAGATTATGAGAGTGAAGATTGCGAAAACCGTGGATCATACCGAACATGTAAAAACACATTGACAAGGCTGCCAGAAAATGAGGAACAAAACTTTGAAGATTCTACATTTAAATTATTGTATCAATATAATGTTATTATTCAAAAACTAAATGGAGAAGTGAAAGAGTATACATCTACTACCCACTATATATACAACTACAAAGATTTTTTTTTGATGAGAGGCCCCTACTTTTTTAGAGGTCTTCTTGAAGACAATAGTACTTCCTATTCCAAAACCTTTTTAGAAAGTAACGAAACAGCTTGGGAAGATTTTAAATTTATTCCTTTATTAGATTTCAATCAGAAATTCGAGGAATATATTGTGGAGTTAAAGGAATTAATGGAAGATTTTCAAAATGATTCAAACAAAATATATTTTTTTAAAACAAAGTCATTTAAGTCGATAAAAAATATACTACCAAAATTGTGGGAAGTCTGTAAAAGGGAAAATGCCAACAATACCTTAATAAAATTTGTATGTACTTGTATTTCTGATAGTAGCATCTATATTACCAATAATTGGCATATCATTTTTGAGAAAAAAATGACTTCAGCACTAGCTAACAGTGCTAAAATAAATAAATTAAGAGCCAATATTAGAGATAAAGATACAGAGTTGGGCAATAAAGTCAGAGGAAGATTGTCAGAACATAGAAGGATAGCAGCAACAATAATAGCAACTGCTGGTATCTCTTTTACTGCTATATATTGGT
>JAJMAX010000096.1:0-41315 GCA_030565105.1 Vanderwaltozyma verrucispora
GGTTTAATTCTGGAGCTAAACGGACATCTTCAGTACCCATGTGTAATTTGGCGAATTGTTTGATTTCCTTTACAGCTCTTGGAGCTCTCTTCTTGAAGGAAACACCGTGCAACTATTTAAAAATTTAAATCAAATAATTAATGAATAATTATTTAATATATTTGTTAGTAAAATGTAAATGAATAAATTGAAACCTTTGGTGAGGCAAATGAATTGATATGCTGAAAATATAGAAATGTTAATGAAGTATTTTAAAATCCATTTAGCTAATCTAATAATATTATATCTGCAAAATCAAAATATAGTTAGAAAATTAAATTATGCTATCACACATTTAATTAGCTCTTAAATCAAAGACATTTTTCATTTGAATAATGTTGTATAAATGAAAAAAGCTAGGATAGGACCAATTCCAATCAATTCAGTGAATAGTCAGATATTCAATCTTCAACATATCTAAAAGAACAGTGCAAAATATATAATCATAAGTCTTTAACTTTATTAGTAAGTAATGTCATTTATCATTTTATTAGTGCTATAGTATTTTTGAAATACAGGATATCAGATTTTTTTCAGTTTTACAAGATAATTCTTCTTCTTTGTCAGCTCACTAGTTTATCAAAGTTTGTGTTTTTTTTTTTGGTTTAAAACCAAATATATATAAATATTTTCTTATTAGTTCGTTCGTTTAATAGTTAATTACATTTCTTCCTTTTACATCAAAAATCTTAGACTAAATATTTTCTGTAAATTTGTTTCAAAAAAACTTCCATTATTAATTAATTCAGGTGGGCAAACATTACTTCATGAATGAGTAAACTAAACATTAGTCTCTATATTATCAATATATCATCATTTCTTCTTAATCTCTAATTTCTAGTAATAATAAACATACTCTTTTGTGCATGTTGATGGTGTATTCACGAGTAACAACGTCTTTTAAACCAGCCATTTTCGTTATAGGATTGAGTGCTAGTTCTATCAAATATTAAAACAAGATATATATTATAAGACAATACAAACTATTTTCAATAATTGATAAGATTTTAATATACAATTTGATATATAATTACTACTATTAATTAATTGATACAATAGATTGATAGAATATTAGTATTACCCATAGTGTAAATGATATTTTCCACATAAGAATCAGTTCTCAACTGAGTTTCTTTCTGCCTTGCATACTAACAGTTTGATAAAAATTCCATAATAATAATGAAAAAAAAAGTATCTAGATGAGAGAGAGAGGGATTGGAATACAAGCTGGGAAAAATATCAAAATTTGAATATTTCACAATTTCAAGAATTAGTGCAATGGTGATAATACTTAACGATGTGAATAATATCAATAGCGACAATAGCTATGAAACTGCCTGAAGACACAGGTTAAGCAGATTACAGTTTTGTTATGAGAATTCAAGCGGAAGAGGAAGAGAGTAAAGATGGATAGGATGGGATGGCTTGATGATGGATGGATAGATACTTGAACAATAAATGCACTAGTGCAGCAGTAGATTGTTCTTTGCAATATAAACTACGAACTTGATAATAACAGCTATGTGTAATTTTTCAATTTCAGTGATATTTTCACTATGACTAGCATATATTCGTTAATAGAAATCCCAGTAAATGGAGAGCAACTGGCAAGATTCTAGAAGGAGGTTAGTGGTACTGCAGTAAAATTAACAGCAGTACCACGCCATCCTTTCTCTTACCGCCGCTTTCAACATCACTAATTTTCCCATATTTTGAACGTATACAGAGAGTAGCATTTAACATAAAATTATAATTTGCTGAGTTTACCATGCACTTTCTACAGTAATTTCTCAATAAATATTGAGAAAGCTGAAATTTAGGTCCAATCCATGTGTTAGAAATTGCAAAAAAAATAAATCGCCACATTTTTGTTTTTCATTTCAGATGATGATAATGCAAATTTCAGCTATTTTAGATAATGTTCGGTTAAATACGCATTGCAAAAGTATGTATGGGTGGAACAGTCATAAATACAATACAGTAACTCCAAATTGATTGAAATCACTACACACGAGCTGTATATATTTCATGATACATTAAGTCCCTGAAGTTTCTCACTTTTCGAGCCGCATATATTAAATATTGCTGCGTAGAGGAAGAATTTTGAGCCTTTAGAATAGAATATTTGTATGTTTTGCAAAAAATTTTGAAAAAAGGGAAAAATGTCGATGAGTTTCAAAGATTGCGAGTATATACAAAGTCATATAATTTTGATGTAAAACATGATTAATAAAAGGTGAATGTTCTTGCCTTCTTTCTAATACTATCGTTACACTGTGTAAACTTGTATACAATTAGAAAATTGTTGTTTTGTTTTACTTATTCGGGGAGAAAAATTATAAACTTAGACACATCAGTTTTAGAGAAGCTGAAATATATTTTAAATATATTAATTGGAGTGGAAACAAAAGGAATACAAATATTTATATATACATACAAATATATAAATAATTGTCATGACAGCCATTCATCATTCAAATGCAGAATATAGACAAACACAATCACAGATATATAGTTTACAAGAAACTATTTTAAATTCAACAAGATCTGCTAATACACAACAAAATAACGACAAAAATTTATCAATGGATGCTATTGAAGGTAAAAAAAATACTGAGAATTCAAATAATTCCATTAATAATCAAACCAATATTACAAAAAATAATGAAATAATTGTTGATTCAAATAATGTATTATTATATACTGATAAACATTATTTAAATAAAAGAAAAGAATTAGGTACTTTATATTATCATCCTTATAGAACAGGTTCAATAAATAATCAAGAAGCAAAAAAACTATTAGAATTACCATATCCATATAATTATGAAAATTTGACATTACCACCACCATTCTTACCAGCATTTACTAATAACGATATTAATTCATTAATTAAAATAAAAATTTCTTATGAAGATTTAATGAATAAATTTAATAATAATCAAAGGTTTCAAAATAATGAAATTTGGGGTTGTCAAATTTATACTGATGATTCTGATCCAATATTGGTTTTAAAACATAATGGTTTTTTTAATCATATTAATGATAATGAAAATAATTCAGAAAAAATTACTTCTCTTTGTAGAACACCAGGAAATATAAAAAATAATGATGATATATCGGGAATATTGCCACCAAATGGTACACCTTTTGATATTGAATTGACGATTATTTTGTTACCTGTTTTAAGAAGCTATCCAAGTATAACGCAATATGGTATAACATCTAGACAATGGGGAGATAATACCAATATTGATAAGTCTAAAGAGAATTCTGCTCTTCCAGAACACGATGAAAATATTTTTAATCAACAAATATCTGCTACTGCTCAACACGATGGTTTAAGTTATTCAATTTATCAAATTAATGTTTTAACGAGAGATAAAACAACACAGAGTATAAATCAACAAGAAGCACCTTTTATTAAATCAGATTGGTGAATCTTCTAATCTATAAAAATTGCATAATGATTTAATAAAAATGAATAGATATTCGGATCATGGAATTAGTAGTATATAAAATTCGAAAAGAATAATAAATATATCATTATTTAATAGAAACATTTTTTTATTGTTCTCAAAAATAGTTGTACTGATAAGTAAATTAATTAATTTTTTAAACTTTTCTTTCTATTTAATGCAATTGATGACAATAAAAGTTTCTTTACTGCAAGATCAAAACCTAAAATATAATCAATTTTTTTTTGTAGTAATCCTTAATCTTTTATGTAGATAATTTTAACCTTCAGCTAGCAATCAATAACCTGGCAACAATAACTCCTATATCGTCATAGCTTTATATACATTAAGTATGCTCTATACTTTTTCCTCTATTTTCTTTCTACCTTGAAACTTTCATTATTACGCCGAAAGAATATAAAGGGTAAACTGGCGACATTCTTTATTTGTATAATAAGAATATTCAATTAAATAATCACATATATTCTATCGTATTATATAATACATTAATTGTTGCTTCATTTAAGCTTGTAGAGAAGTGCTCAAAACGATATATTTATATCAATTAAATATTAATGTTCGATTTTTTTCTTTTTTGCTCAAATGAGAGAGTACAAAGAATATTTAGAAAATTTAAGTCTTGATAATTTAGAGGTTTATTCTTACAAGGTGATTTTGTTCTGATCGATGCTTACTTACCTTAAAGAATATATAATAGTGAAATAAAATACCAATTGCATTCTCTTGAATTAAAATAAGATGTAAATATATAAATATATAAATATGCTTATTTTAGATTGAGCAAATAATAAATCTTTGCATAATAGAAACATTCTACCCAATATTCAATTTATTAATTTCTAAATAACAGACACCTTGATAATGTCATCAAAACAGAAACATGCAATAAAACTATCTGAAAAATTTCATAAACTTATAACCTTATTTAAAGTGAAATTTGCAAAACGAATATTTTCCAGAACTGGGCAAAATGAGAATGAAAAATGTTACCATTCAGGTAATGAAAATTCTTATGATGATGATTATTATTATGATTATAAAGATGATGGAATCCAAATAATGAACGAAACGCAAATAAATAACCTTTTTGTCAAAAAGTCGAGAATAACAGAAAATCGAAACGAATTGCATTCATTTCTATCAAAAAACATAATGTCATTAAAATCTGTTTCAAATGATAATAGTAAAAAATTTACACCATTAGTTCAGACAAATATTTCGTTAATGCATGGGGATAATTACGACACAAATACATTATTCAATGAGTCTGGTAAAACCATTTCAACGGAAGGAACATCGATAAGTGAACTGGGCAGCACAAATAATTATGAAAATTATGATGTTCAATTGGATTGCATGAAACTACGGACTTTAGTAGGGGAACCATTTTATCATGGTGAGATTATTTGGAATAGACGAAGAGCATTATGGATTCAGCCAGTAGAAGATTATACCAATTCAAGAAAGATGCCCACTGATGTTATTAATAGCCAGGCGCAACTCAGAAGAATACCAAAAAAATATTATTCTAAAATATATACAAAATTAATTGAAAATGGTGAAACATTAAGTCAGCCATTACCTCTAAAATTCACTCTACAAATTCTTGATTATGGCTGGAAGATAGAAAAAAGTAAATAATAATTATGTCAGTCCTTATGTATCCCAATAAAAGAGAATTAAGCCCTATAATATAGAATATCATAGGGCTTATATCTTCAACAAAATTTCAATTAATGTATATTGAAGAAGTTGAATATTATTATTTACTGGCATTACTATTTCCATTTTCTTCTATAATTTGCATTGCCAGTTCAAGCACTCTAATATCTCTATCAACGATTGCTGTTGAATTTTGTAAGTCGTCATCTTCTTCTAATATGCCGTTGTATTTATTGTATAATTCAGACAATGGATGAAAGCACTGCTCTTTTAGCTTTTTATCATTCAAATTTAACAAACTTTTTAGTTGTTTTCCTTGGATATATTCAATATTATCTTCAATTTCCTTTAGCGTCTTGGACGTTTCTGTTTCTGATGTTGACTTAATAAACTTATTCAACAAATTATCCAACTCTGCTCGACTCGTCATCAATATTCTTTTTTAGTCTTAGATTGTTACCTTTTTACATGATTTAGCTTTTTCAGTAGCATTAATATTATATATTTCTTTTGCTTTATAATTTAAATATTCGGCATTGAATTATTTTTCATATTTTTACCTTAAAATATCAACAAGATTAATAAAATGTTCACATCATTAAAGTTAGTACCAAATTTCATTAAGCTGACCTCTACAAGAGTGATTCAATGAATTGAAATATACATTTTTCAGTTAATAAAAATAAAGGCAGCTTATTTTATTTGTAATCCATAACAAATCGCTAATGTTAACAACCAAATTAGTTGACACCATTGATTCAGTTGGAATTACTGCACTACTGCCGATACCAGATGCCCAAAAGCTAATTGTAGCAAATAAGAATAATGATGTACACGTATATTTTAGAGATAACATAACATATAAACATTCTCAAACATATCCAAATTTATTGAAGACTCTGCATACAGATGAATCTGTTATTTCTGATTTAAGTTATTCGCATAACCTAAGCACAATTTTTGCAAAATGCGATAGAACAATCATCCTACTGAATAGCACAAACTTATCAATGTATGACAAAATTGTTGATAAAAGAGGCCTTGATAAAGTATGGGTATTCGAACTTAAATCTTCAAATTTGGAGGACACTAAAACTATTTTATTGTATTCTACAAAGGAAGGATCGAAGATAAGATTACTAATTTGGGAAGGTAAGTTATATAAAGAAATGAAAGAATCGAACCTACCCAATAATTTAGATACCATATTATCAGTTAAGGCATCAAAATATGGTATTATAATAGCATCAAAATCAGGCATCTATATATGGTATTACAACAAAAGTACTCTTTCAAAAATTAGTAAAGCTCTAAAAAAAAAACATCCAAGTGATGCAATATCTTCAATTAGAGACTTAGAACGCCTCTGTTCCGACTCTAAATATTATAATGGAGTAAAGCATCATGATAATCATTCAATATCGTCAGCAAGCATAATATCGAAGAAATCTAGTCTCCGAAATATATGGCAAACAAGATATAACGAAAAGAAAGAATATATAGATACTTTAAGATTTATATTCCAAAACTCTTCTGATGAATATATATATATGATTGATGGTATGACTAGGAGTATGTTCAAGATTTCTTTTGATAAATTTGATGATCCTATTTTGATAGCTATGGAAAATACACAATTCTTCGAATGGAATAAAGATTTTCCAGTTTTAACTTATTCTGAATCAAATATTTTGATTTTAAATAATATGAACGCCATTCGTGTTGTCGACGCAATTACAGGTTTTACATTTTTATCTCAACATGTGCTTGATGGCATTAAAAATATATTCACAATAGATGGCCCTTATTTTATTGTTCTTACAGCTACTGACCAAATACAGTTATTCAATTATCAGGTTGATGATAGTTATGAACAGAACAACTTTGAACCAGATACTAATTCTGATGTAGATCATGAAACTGTGTTTTATCAACTTTGGCGAAAAGTTAATTTTTATAACTTCTTTTTGAAATCGAAAAATTCGTTGGCTTTATGTGCTTCACAAGATCCTGAAGAATCACTGGACATATGTGTCATGAAATTAAGGGACGTATCAGTGATGTTATCTCTTTATATATTTGATAGGTATCAAATTTGTATGGAGTCGGTTTTGGGTAATACACATTTAATGGAAATTTCAGAGAACTTACAAAAGGTTATCATTAAAAATATTTTTGAAAATTTTATTCAATATTTAGCTCCTCCTCAGCTAGTAATCTTTAAAACTCTTCCTTCAGATATACTTAACATTATCGAAAATATTTCCCCTCAACCAACTCATCGTCATCTATTCGATATTAATAGCAAACATCAAAAATCAAATCTATCAGGAGTTTACATATCACAATACTGCATACCTTATTTGACAGACATTAGAAGGCAAATAAAAAACTTACAATTTACTGAAGATAATTTGAAAAACACATGGGAAATTTCTGGTCGAAAAATAACAAAAACAATTGATTTTTTTTTAATTGATAAACAAGAAGATTCTGATATTCAGTCATTATTACACCTCATTGACACTACCTTATTTTTGATATACCTGTATTATCAAAACTCTCTTCTAGGTCCGTTTCTGAGGGTAGATAATTTTTGTGATACGAATACAGTAATTACTATGTTAACGGATCTCAAATTGTTTGAGGAATTGATTGATTTTTATTTTCAACGGAAAATGCATGTAGAAGCACTTTCTTTATTAGAAGAATTATATGACACAGTTTTTTATGAAAATGATGAAGTTTTGAAAAATGGATTAAAACTTCTTGTAATCACATATTTGAAACGCTTGGGCAATGACAATTTGACACTTATTTTTTCTTATTGTCAATGGTTACTTGATAATTTTAATAGCGACAAAACAATTATTAATTCTATCTTTATGGATGAATCATTTGTCTCTTCATCTCGTAACCATAAAAAGATATATGACTTCATTGAAACAAAAAGTAAAAGTATTGCTCTAAATTATTTAGAATTCATTGTCGGTACATTTGGTTGCAAGGATTCTTCGATATATCATATCCTTATCAAAGTGTATCTATCAAGTTTGGAACATGATAATTTCAAATTAAAATTAAAATCGATTTTGGATTCAACTTCGTTTTATGACCCCTCCATTATTCTTACTCTTATAGAAAATGAAATTTTAGTTAATACTGAAAAAGATACTTCAAAGTTGAAGTTTCTAAACTTAATGAAAGTATATCCTTTAAAGATGCTGAAGAGACACAATGATGCAATTGACTTACTTTACGAAAATTTGAATGACTATAATGCAACATGCCATTACTGTGTTAGTGTATGGGAAAATGATAAAACAGAAGGTGAAACATGTTTAATGTATTTTTTTAAGCATCTCATCAAGTCGAAATTACCATCAAATAACACCGACCTCTTTAATTTTTTAATAGAGTTTAGATCTAAAATGAACACGCTCTCATTAATTCAGAATATCCCTCCCGATATTACATTGAAAGAATTAAAGGGTGTGCTTATTCAGATAATAAAAACAAATAATATAAAGATGGAAGAAACTTTGTTTACAAAACATATTTTGCAGTCAGAATTGATCACAACAACAAATGATTTAAGTAAAATATTAGCAACGTCTGCAATATTGAAAGAGAACGAAAAATGTGATATATGTCAAAAGCAATTTTTTTCGACGCTATCAGATAATCTTATAATTCATAATGTTGATGGTATGGCAAAAAAGAGCCATCCAAAATGCTATAAAGCAGCTTCAACTAGAAGAGCTGAGGCAGAAATAACGTTTAAGCAGCCAACTTTAGGACAGATAAAGTCGACAAGTTTAAATAGCTAGATATTTTTTTAAAATTATTGTATTAATGAGATATACTATTTATAGTGTTTGTAATAATTATACACTAGATACGAAGTTAATTACACCAGCATTAAACTTGACCAAATCGTCTAATCTATCATTTTTATTGTGGAGTTGATCCCATTCTTTTAGTGCCTTCTCGATTTCCGTGTTACTGTTGTTAGCATGTATTACATCACCGTGAATCTTGAATAACAAACTAATATAAGCCTCATATAAATCAACATTTCTATTGGTTTTTAACCCAAAAACCAAAGAACTCAAGAACCAAATAAGCTCATCAAATGGTTCAAATGCATTTAATGATCTAATTTCTAAGTCAACAGCACCTGGAGATAAACTGATTAAATTGGCTAAAAATTCTTCGTAGTTTTTTGATTCTGACCCTTCACGTAATAATAAGGTAAATTTGGATTCAAAACCCAGACGTCCTGAAGGTTTAAACTTATTTAATTCATCTTCAGCGGATGAAATCAAGTTAGCCTTTTCTCGTGCATGTTTTATATCAGATAGATTGTCATGAACAATACCTTCTCTACTGGAAGCGTCATCTCCAACATTTTCACCAGTTAAGTTCAAAAAGAATGGAGTCTTTTCAGGCTTTTTTGGTGCTTCAGTTGGCTTTGAACGTTGCTTAATAACATCTAGATTTAATAAAGTATTAAGTTTACTTCTCGGTCCAACAGATAAAGTCATTAAGCTTTCATTTATTTGTAACAACGATTCGTATTTGTTAAATTCATATTCATCTGACGAATTTTCCACCTGTCCAAATGCACCTTCTAATAAAGACCCTCCACTTGAAGATGAAATATTTGGTAATAAAAGTAATCCGAATTCTTCTTCTGAAATTGACCTTGTAGATATAGCCTTAAATTGGCCCTTATTTGTCCAAATGCAAATACCATTTCCGGTTACATGTGTGGTAGCTAAAACATCACCATTTGGAGAGAACTTCAAATTAGTTGCTACGCTCTCCAGCTTTACACCATCAATGCAACCGCCAGTTGGTAAATCCCATGTTCTCAATGTCATATCTAGAGATGCTGTCACAAGCCATCTGCCATCCGGGGAAAAATCAAAGGCTGTTATTCTATTAGAATGACCCCATAATTGACGCACAATTCGTTGTGTGACTGTATCAATAACAATAACAGAAAAATCATCCAATGCAACAGCCATTAAATCAGAAGAACGATGGTAAACCATTGAAGTTATTGGAGCATCCAATTGAAGTTTACCCAAAAGTGTAGATTTATTGAAATCATAAAAACCGACAATACCATCTAAACCACATGAAACCATTTTTCTATTCATACCATCTAAAGCAATGCCAGTAATAGATTTCTTGTGTAGTTTATATTTCTTACGTATCAGGCCACTTTGCATATTATATACCACAATACTACCGTTTGAAGAACCTACTAAACCAAAGTTACCACATTGAGACATAGCGACAGATTTTACAAAACCTTTATCAGTTGAATCAAATGTCCACCTTCCAACTCTCTTGTTACGGAAATCCCAAGTACGAGCAAAAGTTTCATCCTTATGAGCGGTAATAATATTTTCCCACTCACCAAGTCTTGCATTTTCGATAGCCATACCAATAACTTCTGGGAATTTTTCTTTAAATGTGCTGCCGCCAATCCTACCACCGTCTGCTTTCTTGTGCATACGCTGTGACAGTTCTTGGGATTGTGCATCTTTTCTTAATGAGAATCCCCATAAGGATTTGTCCCTTGATGCAGATAATACAAAATGAGAGCTTGAATCAGCAAACGAAATGCAAGTAGGAGGTTGAGAATGACCACCTCTTGAACGCAAAAATCTTGGTGGTTGTACAACAGCTTCTGTATCATTTTGTGATAATGATGGGTCGAATA
The DNA here is from genome assembly GCA_030565105.1 of Vanderwaltozyma verrucispora. Lineage (NCBI taxonomy): Eukaryota > Fungi > Ascomycota > Saccharomycetes > Saccharomycetales > Saccharomycetaceae > Vanderwaltozyma > Vanderwaltozyma verrucispora. Next base: position 10,918 of record JAJMAX010000096.1, read on the forward strand.
CATATTCTTTTAATAAATTGTCACCACCTGTAGTGATAACAATAGGTTGACCATTTAAAAACAATGCCTTAGTAACACCACCGTAAGCTTCTTTGTGGATATTCTTTAAGACATGGATTCTTGAACGACGATTTAAATCGTAGAATACTAAATCACCATTACTTGCACCAATACATAAATGAGCTGAGGCATCTGTTCTAAATGATAAAGATGATATTCTTAGTTGAGGCATTTTAATAGAACGAATAATTTTACCTTTTTTCAAATTATATAAAATAATTTCACCTTTATCAGTACCTAATGCTAAAATATCCAGTACAGGAGCTGCACAAACAGCTGTGATTTGGTCTGCAAATTCAGATGAAGAAAATAAACATTTACCAGTTCTGATATTGTACAGTAACAAAGTTGATTTTGTTACAACGACTATTTTATTCAAATAAGTTGGTAAATGAATCAAATCTACAATATCACCACCTTGCAATTCTGTAACTTCAAATTTAGTATAAAATTCTGTTGGATATTTATCTTCAGCTTTAGATTTTTTGAAAATAAAAACATTATTATCTTTAGTTGAAGCACATAAATAATCACCAAAAATACATAGTGATTTGATAGCAGATGTGGAATCCAATTCAATTAAAAATTCTTCAATACCCCTTTTATAAACACCAATTTTATTACCAAAAGCAGCAAATACATGATGGAAGTGTGTAGCTAATGCAACAATTGGTGAATCAGTTTCCTTGTTAGAAACAAATAATAAATGTAAATTATTAGCATCAAATATTTGAAATGATTTACCAACAGTTGTTACAATATAAAAAGTCGAACCTAATGTACCAACTGCAAATGGAATATTGTTACTAACATTACCAACAACTCTAAATGGTGCAAAAATTTTAGATGGACTACTATTAGTTTTCTTGGTAACTTCCAATCTTCTCTTTTTGTTCAAATCAGTCATCTTCGTTGATATAAACAAGAAAAGTAGAGCCGGGTCTTGCTTCTTCGATAGAATTCAATCAATGACAATAAATGCAAAGATAGACTGTAGCATTATATAACTAAGTTATACGTATCTTAATGATACACAAATATATACTAAATGCATCTCATCTCATCTCATCCATCACATTCAAAGTTTGAAATTTTTCAAAAATTTTCGTTTATTTAAATCACATGACCAGAATAGATATTTTAACAACGTGCTAATATTCCGAATAATTGAATAAGATGGTCAGTGAAATTCGATTCAAAGTGAATAAACAAAGTGGTATATGCGAAGTGGGATATTATCGTTTATTATCTTAACCATCACTACCTTTTAAGAGTGGTATATCTTTACTGGTAGTTGATTAAGTTGAAGAAATAAAAGGAATAGTCAATTGGAATCTTCAACAGTTTAAATGATATCTAACCAAGGGGTTTCTGATATTCTTAATCAGGCATCTGATAAAGTATCGAAAACTTTGAATAGTAAAAAAAAGAAAGCAATGGAATCCATGGCTCCTATTCTGATGGATTTTAGTCCTAAAACATCATCAAGTGAAAATACGTCTCTTAAACTGCCTCCTCCTGTCAGTCCAAGTTTTGGCTCAGAAGATGATGATGAAGATGTCGGTGCTACTTTACAAAGGACGTTAAGTCATAACTCACAGTACGGTGGATCGAACTATATTAAAGCTTCTCAATCCTTATCTCAATCTCCACAAAATGGCAATGTGATGGATAGTAGTGAAAATGATCAAATACAAGCCGCCACAAATGCTGTTGATAATTGTAAACCAGATACAGTTGATTCAAATGAATCAACAATTACTCCGCTATCGCCAGCTAATATTCAAATATTAAATAATGATTGTTCAAGTTTAAATTTAAATTTAACCGGTAATAATGCTCCATCAACATCAAGTTCAACAACTTCATCAAGAAAATCATCATTAACAAGTTTAAAACTTCAATTACCAAAAATTGGGAAAATCGGTGTTTGTGCTATGGATGCTAAAGTATTATCAAAACCATGTAGACATATTTTAAATAGATTAATTGAAAATGGTGAATTTGAAACAATTATTTTTGGTGATAAAGTTATCTTAGATGAAAATATTGAAAATTGGCCAACCTGTGATTTTTTAATTTCCTTTTTCTCCAATGGATTTCCTTTAGAAAAGGCAATAAATTATGTGAAATTAAGAAAACCATTCATAATTAACGATTTAACAATGCAAAAAGCACTTTGGGATAGAAGACTTTGTTTGAAATTGTTAGAAGTGGCAAATGTGCCTACCCCTCCTAAATTAGAAATCAGTAGAGATGGAGGTCCCGTTGTTAATGAAAATTTGAGACAATTACTGTTAGAAAAAGGACTAGATGTTCAACCAACTAAGGAACCAGTTTGGAGGATGATAGATGACGACACTTTAGAAGTTGATGGACAGATTATGACAAAACCATTTGTTGAAAAGCCAGTTGATGGTGAAGATCATAATATTCACATTTATTATCACTCCAAGAATGGTGGTGGTGGACGCAGATTATTCAGAAAAGTTGGAAATAAATCATCTGAATTTGATCCAACTTTGAATCATCCCCGCACGGACGGTTCATTTATTTATGAGGAATTTATGGATACTGATAACTTTGAAGATGTAAAAGCTTACACAGTAGGTGAAACTTTTTGTCATGCGGAAACAAGAAAGTCGCCAGTAGTTGATGGTATCGTTAGAAGAAATACACACGGTAAAGAAGTGAGATACTTGACAGAACTATCTGTTGCTGAAAAGGGCATCGCATCTCGTGTTTGTAAAATATTTTCTCAAATGATTTGTGGATTTGACTTATTACGTGTTGGAGGGAAAAGTTTTGTTATTGACGTTAATGGATTTTCCTTCGTAAAAGATAACCCAGGATATTATGATCAATGTGCAAAAATTTTAAGGGAAACTTTTATTCAAGCCAAAAAGAAGATCGATATTGAGAAGCGGAATTTACCTTCAATACAAGAAGAAAAAACACAAAAGTGGGTTTTCAAGGGTTTGGTTACAGTTATACGTCATGCTGACAGAACTCCAAAGCAAAAATTTAAACACTCGTTTACCTCGCCGATATTTATTTCACTCTTAAAGGGACACAAAGAGGAAGTTGTTATTAGAAAGCAAGATGATTTACGAATTGTACTGAAAGCTTTGGAAATAGTATTAGAAGAAAATGAAGAAGATTCCGTAAAATTAAATGTTTTGCATAATGCGTTAAACAAAAAATTGGAATTCCCAGGAACTAAAATTCAACTAAAACCTGTTCTCGATGACAATAAGGAAGTTGAGAAAGTTCAATTCATTTTGAAATGGGGTGGTGAACCTACACACTCAGCTCGTTATCAAGCAAGGGACCTAGGAGAGCAAATGAGGCAAGATTTCGATTTGTTAAATAAATCGATTTTACGTAATATTAAAATATTTTCATCATCGGAAAGGCGTGTCCTATTATCAGCACAAATTTGGGCTTCTGCTTTATTTGGTGATGATGCATTTGGAGGTGATGAGATCAATATTAGAAAAGACTTGTTAGATGATAGTAACGCCGCGAAAGATTTGATGGACAAAGTCAAAAAGAAGCTAAAACCACTATTAAGAGTTGGAAATGAAATACCTTCACAGTTTGCATGGCCTGCTAAGATGCCTGGCCCGTATTCAGTCACTAAAAGAGTCGTGGATCTGATGAACTATCATCAGAAAGTTCTTAACTTCAACTTTACCGCAAAAGATGTGAACTCTATACAAGAAAGATGGTGTTGTGGTGAAGATCCTAGTTTATTTAGAGAAAGATGGGAAAAATTGTTTCAAGAGTTTGTTAGCGTTGAAAAATTGGACCCATCAAAAATTTCAGAACTGTACGATACTATGAAATATGATGCTCTGCATAACAAAGAATTTTTGGCAAGCATTTTTGATCCTACTGACTCGGAAGAGTTATTAAAGCAAGATATTTGTAACCATTCCCTTGTAGATCGTTACCCTATTAACATATTGGCAAAAAATAATTTTAAAATTGTAGAAGGAGTACCAAAACATAGCGCAACATCTACATCTACATCTACCAGACAAACAAGCAGTGTAGGATCGCTGGGATGGGTTTTAGAAAGTAGTAAATCGAATGGTTCTTCAAAAACATCACAATCTTCGTTGTTCGAGTCTCCTCAGTTTATTCAACTTCGTGAATTATTTAAATTAACCAAAGTTTTGTTCGATTTCATATGTCCAAAAGAATATGGTATAAAAGATTCCGAGAAATTGGACATTGGTTTACTGACATCTCTACCACTTGCAAGGCAAATTTTAGATGATATTGATGATATGAAAAGCAATGAAGAACCAGCTTGTATTTCATATTTTACAAAGGAGTCACATATATACACATTGCTGAATATTCTGTATGAATCAGGTATTCCGATGAGAATAGCCCGTAACGCCCTTCCAGAATTTGACTATCTATCTCAAATTAATTTTGAATTATATGAAAGTACTGATAATGCTGGTCAGAAGTTACATTCGATTAGATTGAAAATGTCACCTGGTTGCCACACCCAAGATCCTTTAGATGTACAGTTAGACGAGAAACATTACATCAGTTGTATTCCAAAAATATCATTGACTAAGCATTTAGATATGGACTATGTTCTACAAAAGTTAAGAAATAAGTTTAGTAGGGTTAGTATGCCTAAAAAGTTTACCCCTGTTAATATTACCAGTCCTAACTTGTCTTTCTGCCGTGATGATGATGAAGATAAAAGTATCTCTGATGTAAATTTAGAATCTCATTTACAATCAGATGGTAAGAATTCACCTATTAAGGGTAAATTTCCTAGCTCACATTCATCATCGATAGCATCTATTGACAATGTATTAAAATAATAATTATTTGACTTCCGTATATAATAAATTAGTTACTAAATAAATGCGAATGGTTTATATTTAAATGAAATTAAATTTTATCTAATTGAACTATGCTAAAATATTCTCAAAAGAGAATAAAATAAATTTTTACTACCTCGATTACTGTTTACCACCATTAAATATTAAATATTTAATTTCTGAAGAAAGAAGTAATAACTATGTTACATATTTATAATTACCTGATTACATATAGTATGGTCGATTATAGAGATGCTAATGAGTCGAATAAAACAGAAATACTTTCACCGTAATGGTCACGACGAATGCATTCTGCGAATATAAGAGAAACATCAATAACAGTCAATTTCTTTGAATTAGCCAAACGTTCTTTGGAGATTGGATAGGTGTTGGTAACAACAATTTGATGAATTACATCAGATTGTTCTAACAATTCTAATGCATCTCCAGTAAATATACCATGAGTAGCAACAACATAAACTCTCTTAGCGCCACAGTTTTGAACCATATGCTCAGCTGCTTCAATAATAGATGAAGGTCTATCAATCATATCATCTAAAATAATGGCGGGACGGTCACGTACATTACCAACTAATGTAATTAATTTTTCTTTCACTGATTGCTCAGTTTCTTCATCATCATCCGAGTCAAGCGCATCATAAGTTTCACCTAAAGCAGTGGAATTGATACCATTAATAGATACACTGTCACTATCAGATTCCATAGCAACATCATTGTCGGTTATGGTTTCTGAATCAGCTTCGTCATCACCAATAACATGACCATTACGAACTCTAGCAGTTTGGATACCATTTGTTAAAATAATATTTTCTTCTTCATTTGGACGATCACCTTGTCTAATGATTGGTCTATTTTTTCTTAGTAAAGATTGTTTTCTTTGTCTTAGCTGTTGAATATCTCTATTTTGAGAATATAAATCCTTTGAACGACGACGATCAGTGTGAATCATTGCAAAATTAATTTTCAGAACATCAGCCAATGCGGTTACTCTCTTTGTGCCACCTGGGTTTTTAGAAACAACAACAGCATCTTGGTAATCTTCGATATTTTCTCTAATCCATTTAGCTAAACTTGGACCACCATATAAATTATCCACTGGTTTGCTGAAAAACCCTTGCATTTGTGAAGCATGTAAATCCATTGAAACAACATGATCAGCACCAGCCATAATCAATAAATTTGCCAACATTCTAGCAGTAATTGCACCTCTGTGTTTCTTCATTTTACATTGTTTGGAATAAGGGAATTGAGGAATAACAGCAGTTATCTTTTTAGCTGAACCACCTCTACATGCAGAAACTAAAATTAATAGTTCCATAATATGATCATTGACAGTAGAAGAACCAGATTGAATAACATATACATCTTCATCACGAACAGAGACACCAATTTGAACAGATGTTTCACCATTTGCAAACTTTTTTAAAGTACATGGTGCAGGTTCAATACCTAATCTTTCACAAACTAAGTTTCCTAATTCTGGATGCGAATTACCAACAAAAACCTTACACTTACGCATATTTAAAATAATTATAATAGACTTTAAAAAGTAAATATTGAACCTGAATCCTCTAAAATAGCAATATCTATCCAAACTTACCGAGTTTGTATAATCTAGATTATGGAAAATAGTTTACTTATAAAGTGATGTATTGACTAATACAGTAGCGATAATTCAAGTATTCAAAGATAGTTTCTTAAATAATAAACATTACAATTATTAAAAATTAATATAGATACTGCTCTATATATATTTCTTTCTATTTTGATTAAAAGAAAATTTTTCAGCTCATTGAATAGTTTTTCCAGTTACCAGGAAAATATGAATATTTCCGTCGGACAAAACAAAGTTGACAAACTCTAAAATTAATGAACAAAGTTAAAAATATCAATTACAAGACTAAATTGGTAATATAAAACAATAATTAAGCAAAGAAAACAGCAATACAAGGCCTGCAAAAAGGTTTTTAGTATACCAATAAAGTGTTTTAATAAAATATGAGTAACGAAATTATCAGTAAGAAAACGAATGGCAAGTCACAGAAAAAAATTAAACCATTTGAAGAGCAATTAAATTCTAATAGGGAACAGGTTAAAAATTCCAAAATGTTCGAAGCATTAAAGTCAAAGTTAGATCAAGTTTCCGATGATATTGATAGGATACGATGTCTGGCAATTGGTAGCTTTCATGAAGATTTTCCTGCAAGATATCAATTGGCGTTATTACTCGAGGTTATTGAAATATTAAAAATTAAATATCCCAAAAAAAATATACTGGTATCGATATATGATCCAGTTTTTAATGAGAAGGATAAGATGTTTCTCGAAACATTAGGAACAAACTGGACTATTGATAATGAACGTCCATGTTGGGATGAGCATAGTTCTTCTACATTATTTTTCCTGCCTCACGCTCCTCTAGATTTGACCGAAAATGTCCTAAAAACAGAATGTCCAAAATTATGGCTTGCAAATAATGTTATAGAGCACACAGATAGATATACAAAGAACGAATTACATGAAAAATATCCTTTAATTAGTAAACTTGTTTATAAAACAGTTATACGTAATGAAGATAATCAAGAAGGCAATGATAAAATAAATATTACCGAAAAAGACAAATTTACAACGTTTACAACGAAAAAAAAGAGAAGAAATAACAAAAATCTTTTTAGAGAACCAGATATCAATTACGATCTAATAAACTCATATTTTAACTCATGTGATATAATAACAACATTTCAAAACGGGCAATTATTGAAAGATGAACCCTGGAATAATTCTTTTTCCGATCTAGCATTTCACCTAATTAAATAAGTTTTCACATTTTGACCAGTTTACTGTTCCTGATTAGAGCAATTGATAATGGTAAATTCCAAATGAAAATTATTCAACAAGCATAGATAAATAAATAATCATAATGGATATATAAAAGAAAAGATATGAATCTATATAATAAATGATTAAGACAAAATGTATAAATATTTAAATATCTAACTATATTTTTTATTTATTTTCATATTTTTCCCAATTATCAATAATATCTTTAATTTTTTCAGAACCAGTTAATTCATACACGTCTTGAAAATATTCTTTTGTAATTTCAAATGGTTTAGCAGTTAAATTTGGAATGTACTTACCGATTAATCTGTCAGCTTTAACGTTTTCCTTGACAATATTCTTTTCTAGAAAGTTTTTGAATGGCTTAACACCGTTTCTCAAATACGAAGAATGGAATGGAACAGAAATACCACGTAATGGGATACAGGCAAATCCTCTTTCTAATTCAATAGGTTGTGATTTGGCTAAAGACTTCTTGGATACTTCGTCAATAATTTCAAATAAATGTAATTCAACTTCATCTAAAGACATTGAAGCTTGCAATTTAACTAGATCTATTTTTTGAATCTTGATGACATTTAAAACATTAGTTAATGTATCTAAAGCTCTTAAATCACCAGCTGCAACATATTGTTGATTTTCAACATTATAATTAACGATTTCTAATAACCATTCAGTTCTTGAACTTACTTTTTCAACAACGAATTGTAAAGCATCTTGCGAAAAAGTTTCTGATACTCTACTTGGGTTTACAGCAATCATACCATAATTAGATCTGCCTAATTCATCCCTTGGGACAGCAACTTGCATAGTCATACCTCTATAAAATACGACTTCCACTAATGATTCGATGGACATAACATCAGCCAATGATGCTAAAGCAGCATACTCACCTAGAGAATGGCCCGCAAAAGAAGCAGCAGCTGGAATCAATCCCTTTGATTTCAAATCTTCGAAAGATGCTTTTTCCATTAATGTTAAAGCTGGTTGAGTGAATTGGGTTGCAGATAGTAACCCAGTTGGGGATCTAAAGGTATAAGAAGTAGTTTCATCGGTGATGTCTTTAAAAATCTTTTCCGATTTGACTTCATTATCAACAATAGTTTCAAAAATCATTTGAGTATAGTTTTCTTTAATTTTTCTACCTTCTTCACCACCAAAGTAAATAGTTAGTTCAACAGGATTGTTCTTAACAATATTCAAAATTGAAAAACCGTAAGTCTTCTTAAAATGGGTATCAGCTCTATCCCAAACATTCTTTGCAACATCGGAATTTTGGTATAAATCCATACCCATTCCTTGCTCTTGCGAACCTTGACCTGTGAAAACAAATGTAGAAACTGGTTGTTCTATTTCTGCTTCACCTACTAAAACAACAACATCTGAATCATTCTTTGTTTCAAATTTGATCAATTTACGACCATTAATCATACCAACATGTTGAATAGAAGTTTTTAATGGGGTATTTGGCAAAACCATACTAGTGAAGTCACAACTGTAACCACGAACTCTTGAAGAAACACCATCAGCAGCCCAAGTTTCGATTAAAGCTCTAACAGATGCAGAAGAGTACATACCGTGCGTAATTGTGCCTGGTAAGTTAGAATAACTAGCAAAGTGGCGAGAAACATGGATAGGGTTCAAATCACCAGATACTCTACCATAAGGTTCATTGGTGCTTGGTGATTGTGTATCAATTACAGCAATTGGGATTGAATTCTCTAGATTAACCTTTTGTTCTAAAGTAGTACCATTTCTTTTCAAATATTCAACAACAGGGTTACCATATGACTCACCGGCTTCGTAATCAACAACACCAATTTCGACTTTTTCTCTTGTAGGTAATTCCATTTTAATTGGACCTGAACATTTTACGGTTGAAAAAACGGTAGCATTCTTAAAAGTAACTTCAGTTTCAGTTTCAAAGGTCAATGTCTTGTTCATTAAGTCTATGTCTTCATCATCAAGTTGGAACCATTCTTTAGAGCGTAAAACCGCGATATCTTTTGGAGATTTAATTTGGACTTGATAAATTGGCTCAACAGTATTTTGGAAAGTATTTTCAAAATCAGAGTAGTTTCCCCTATAAAAGAAAGAGGAAGTGACTTCCATAACAGGGCTTGAGTTTCTGCTTAAGGTACCAACAACTTCAACAACTTTCCCATTAGGCTGGTTAACAATAGACTTAATAACGGCAGAAGTACTGATGACATCGCCATCTTCCAGAGGTTTTGCACCTGGAATCATTCTATAACCGTTTGATAAATGAACTAATTTCAGTAAATCACCATCGACTGTGCTTGGGAAGATGGCTTTGATGATAACTCTCCAGCCAACGACAATCGCAAAATCCATAGGAGCAAGAATTTTTCTTCCAGATCTAGCTACGAAATCCTCACAAGTATTACCAATAGCATGGGTGAACTCAGAAATTCCTTCTGCAGTAATTTTAAATTCCCCACCTTGGATTTGATCTCTTGGGTTGAAATCTAAGTTAAATGGTTCGTCCAACCATAATTTCCAATACATTTCTTTGATACGTTTGTTTCTGCCTTCCATAATTTCAGAAATTGGAGCAAAGCCATCTTCTGGGTTGTACTTGAATAATAAAGGTAGCGAAACTGGCTTACCATCCATGGTTCTATTTTCAACTAATTCAAACTGAATTAAATCTTCCTTCATCAATTTTAATGTTGCTGTAATTTTAAGTTCTCCTTGAATTCTTTCTTTTAAAGCTAATACCGTAGTAGATGGATCTTCAGCATTAGAAATCTCAACAACCATGTGCTTAGAAGGTTTAAAGATGTTTCTGGCTGGGTTCTTGATATACAGATTATTTTGAGCAAAGTTGGCAGTGGAGAAAAATGCCGATCTCCAATTTATTTCGGGTCCAGCTAATAACTTAAACCATGTATCTTCGTTTGTAGTTTTGGAAGCTTTATAAATTATTTTTCCATCAGATTTAGCAGAAGGGTAGTCAACAACAGAAGGAGTTTCACCACCAAAATACTCGACAACTGGAATCTTTGAAACATCGTTGTCATAATAAGCTTTTAGTAGTTTTTCAATATGACCATTGTGAACATTATCTAAAATATCCTTAATTGGTTCATCGACGAATTTAGTAGATTGAGCTGCAACTGGACCATGCAAAATACACGTTCTTTGAACATCTTCATCAACAACAGCTTCCAAATATTCACTTTGCCACAAAGAATCTTTTTTAAAGAAAAATTCAAATCTATGGTCTAAAACAGGAACAAACGGAACTGGCTTTTGAATTGGGTTTTGGCACATATTCAAGAAATAATCAATATCTTGAGCATTTAAATATTGTTCTTTAGCATCTGGGTAGCGAGCAAAGACGGATTCGATAACTTCAGATGGTTGATCTAAAACTGAATAAGATTGGATTAACGAAGAGGTCTTGCTTTTAGTAAAACGCTCTTCAAGACGGCGTAAGAAGTCACCAGTAAAGGTTCTCCATGTGACATCAATCCATGTCTTTGAAGTACGAATAAACATTAATTCTACTAATCTCTTAGCGACTTCTTCGTAGGACATGGTAGTTAAATCTCTAACTTCTCCGTTAACAGTGGCAAACCATGGTTTTTGAGAATCGGAATTCAACTTAGATATAATATAATCTCTCTTAGCATCAATAGCGGCTTGTAGTTTATTTTTTGGTAAGGTGAAAATAGTCTCGTCCATTTCTTTCCAAAATAAAACTCCACGAGTAGCAATTTTATGGATTGGTTCACCCATTTCAGAGCGGACAGTGATTATGCCCCCAGTTGGCTTCTTGTAAGCCTGTTCCCATTGGTTATCAGGAATACCAGAACATTCAGAAATCAATTTCTTGGCAGCAGGAGAAGTTTTTGCTTCTTTAGCAATCATGACTCTTGATCCAAATAAGAAACCATCAAATGGCATTGGGGGATAATTAAACTTGGCAGACCATTCACCAGTTAAGTATGGATATGTATCTTCCGCAGAGCCAAAACCGGAACCAGCAATTAAAATAATATTATTATGTCTTCTTAATTTTGAATACATTTGTAAAATTGGAGCATGGAAATCTTCGAAAGAATGATGACCACCACCTCTACCACCAGTCCATTGTAAAATAATTGGGAAAGTTGGGTGAGCTTTAGCAATGTTAATAACTTGGCTAATTGCGTCAATTGAACCAGGTTTTAAGTCTAAATGAGTTAACCCTAGAGTTTCGATATATTCAGAAGCAACTTCTAATGATGGAACACCAGCCCCGATAGTTAAAGATTGGATTGGGTAGCCTTTTTCTCTTAAATCTTTTATCAGTGGAATACCCCACTGTAGCATTCTTGGATTGACGTAAATTAAATTTATACCTAAACTACTACCTGGTTTAATTTGAGAAACAACATCATCAATTGCTTTAGTCATATGCTCTGGAGAAAAGTAACCACCACCTGCTAATTCTATTGTGTAACCGGCATTAATAGTGGCCGCAACAAAATCAGGGGAAACAGTTGTTGGCGTCATACCTGGAACTAATAATGGAGCTCTACCAACTAATTTTGAATATTTGGTTTCAACATATATCTTACCAGCTTCGGTTTTAACTAATTTTGGATGATATTCTTCTAACCAATTTGGATTTCTCTTTAAGCCATTTTTAGTAACATCAAAAATTTCTTGTTTGAAACCATATTCATCATCAATATTATTGTCAAGCGTACCTGCAACAATTACACGCACACCAGTACCATCTTTATTACGATGTGTCAAAACACCTAAACCAGAAGCACCACCTGGGCCAAAATCCAAAATATGAGTAGCCGTGAATTGAGTAGCCGTCTCCCAATTAACTGGTAATATAGTAATACAATCTTTAATTCTATTAGCAATCGAACCATTATAATTTCTTAAATCAGTACCATCAAAAGTGTCATAAACTGGAACTTTTAAATCGGATTTGTTAAATTCAATGTTAGAGTCAGAAAGATCTTTTTCAATTGCATCGGCGGCGGCGGCCAATAATGAAGAGTGGAATGGAGATGTAACAGGTAAGAATCTATTTGAAATCTTTAACTTTCTTTCACTGTATGGGATTCTAGATTGATCTAAACCAGCTGGTGCTTTGGCTTTTCTTAAAGTTAAATTTAAACCATACAAAGATTGAGGAGGGCCTGACACAACCAAATTTTTTGCACCATTAATAAGTGAAATATTAATATGTTTTTCTTTTGGTAAATGAGAATTTGTTTTATCAACGAAGCTCTGTACACTTTCTTTTGTTAGATTTGAAATTGCTAACATAGGAGAAGGAACACCTTCGCCATTTTCTACTGAATCTTCTAAAATTGATGGAGGTAATGAAGTATTTGGATAAGCTAAATGACAACGAACACCAATAAAAAATAACAAAGAAATTGCCTTTTTAGCAGACTTGTAAAATGATTCCCATGAATCAGCTTCAGTAATTGCAACGGCAGTAACTAAACCTTGAGAATGACCAGTAGCACCTTTTAAATGTGATCTTAGCTCACCTGGAGTAAAGCCTAATAGTTTTGCAGTTAAAGCATAATGAACTAGTTGAATAACCCCGATTAAAGGACATGAAACTGGGATTGATAATAAATAATCGACATCAGGGGTCAAAGAAGGTGTTTTCAACCAATCTAAAATATTGAATCCTTGTGTATAAATTTTTTCTGTGCCTTTTGTAGTTTTAATTAATTCACCTAAAGTGTCGGCTGCAAAACCAATGATATCTGATACCAATACATTATATGTTTCATATAATTCACGTAATTCTTCAAAATAATCATCAGTATTACCTTGACCACCAAAGATAGCGACAATTTCATTAGCATTTGAACCATTAGGTTTGAATAATACAGCAGCAGACTTTAAAAATTTTCTTTTTGTTACTATTCTCGATGTGATATAATTTTTAATTAGTTCTTTTGCTTTTTCTGGAGTAGTTATTGTTAATGAAGCAGTATCATTTTTATCAGTGTAATCGCTATTTACAAGGGAAGAAGAATCGTTATTATTCAATAATAATTTTGCAGCTAGTGTATGAATATCGTTACCTTGTAAATAAGTGCTTTCAAAATCTGTTAAAGAAACATCTAATACTTTTTTAAATTGCAAAGTTTGTTGTTCATCAACAGAGATTGTTGATGTTGTTTCAGAATCTAATGATGTTGAATTAATAATTTCAGAAACGTATCCTAAAAATTTACCTAATAATTCGGCAGAAGATGATGGTTCATCATCTAAATCTAAATTTTCAGTTGCGGCTGGTAATATTTTATTAAATTGATCTAATAATTGAGAAGCTGTAAAATATGATTCTGTTGGAATAGATAAAACATGTTCAATTGAACCGTGTGATAATGTTAGAGGTCTAGTTGATGTACTCATTTTTAGTTGAGTAATTTTATATGACCTTTTTTTTCAACCTTGATTATATCTTAATAAATATACAATGCAATAACAGAAATAGTTAATTGATATGTACTTTTTTATGCTACTTAGTGAACGGTCTTTTTCAATTTTAGAAATTTAGAAAATAACTTACTTATTTCTTTTATAAACAAAAAGAAAAAGAACAATAAAATATTATAAGTTTTCCTTTGAAGATATATTATATCAGGTTAATGCAATTCGCCTCTGATTTGAATATTTTATAAATAAATGTTCTAAATATTTTAGAATGTGATACTTTTATTTTCAAAAATATTAAGTAACGTTTACGATCCTGGTAAAATAAATGAAACCGTTGCTTTCTTTGATATTTTATTAAATGATAAACCTGCTTCGCGAATGTTTTTGCTTTGAGATTCGTTAAAACGTACTGGTTATGCGTACAGATTACAGTAACTATCAAATTTGTATTTCTTCCAAAAAAAAAATTTCAAAAAAAAACTGTAAAAGACACGAACAGATGATTTCTATTGTTTTTATAACTAACTATTCAAAGTATTGAATGAAATTTGACGATTGAAATAGAAAAGCCAAAAAATCTCTCAGTTTTAACAAAGGAAGAATATTTCGAATCAAATAATATCGAAATGTATTCTAGCCTGAATTAGAAATTTATACTTAATAATTAATAATTTCTGAATATTATGCGTACAAATAAATTTCTTTCAGTTTATAGTTTTCAAAAGTAATTATCTGATGTAGTAATGCTTCTGTTAGTGAGTGAGTGAGAAACAGAGTATACTATAGTTATATATTATAAAGGTGAAAGGTATTGGGTCTTCTATTGCTTGTAGCTTCGCCTCAAATATCAAAGTAACAATCAATATTTAATTTCAATTAATCGTTTCTCTATGAAAGACAAATTAATGTAAAAGTTATGGGAATGTCTTGTTTTAAATTAAAGATATATGGTCTTTTTAAACAGAAATGGATTATTTCAAGAAAGTATACATTTAATAAACTGGATAAGTTAATATGTGTTTCACCTTTACTGTATATATATATATATATTGGGAGACAGTGATAATTACAAGTTTATTATTGTCAGCATTGTTCATATTCATTAATATGGATACATAAAAATTAATAGAATAAATGATTGATAAGTTTAATCAACAGTAATTATCTTTAGTCAAAATGGTTCAACCAAATTTTTCTTGTTTCTTTTAAGAATAAATAAGCCCTGGTAAAGTATAATAATTATTACGCCATAACATTGTTGGCTCTCAATCATAACTCTAAAGCAAAATATGTATATAAAATATTAAATCTTGATATTCACTGTTGTAACCTTGTTAACAGTTATTCTAATATTTCATACTATTTTCTGTAGATATATTTCAATTGAAACATATAATTCCAACAATCTTCAATTATAATTTTTGATTATTTGCCGCCCAATTATTTTTTTTGGTTGTTTTTCCTAAAAGAGAGTAAGTAGTAGTAAGTAAAGCGCTTATGTTTCTCCGGATATTTCTCTTAAAAAGTTCAAGATTTATTCAATCTTTTTAGTCTTTAACGTTTATTCAAGTTTGGCATTTTCAAGAATTTCAGCAACTTCAGTTCAGAAACACAATTTTGACAAGCCATAATATTGAATGGCTCTGTTGGCATTACGTTCCTTCATGTGATTGGTAACAATTTTTTGGTCACAGCATTGAATTTATCCAACTTATATTGTACTCGTCTTCATTATATAATTACTTTGTTAGCTTTATTTCTTCCTGACAACAATTCTTACAATATCTATATAATGCAAAGACTTGCTACTATTAATTCAGAGCGAACTCAATTTCATTGAAAAATTCATCAAATAATGTATAACATGTTGTACTTCCATTTCTAGCTTGTAAATATTCCAATCAATATATTTTTGTTGGATTCATATTACCGTCTATCGTTCCAAATGATTGCTTGATATACAACAAGAATAGAAGCAAAATTAAATCAATAGACCGTTTTTTGTTGAGATTGATCAAATTGCAAGATAATTTCTTATTGAAACAATTATTAGAATTACTGTCATTGTTATTTTTAGTCTCAGTTTACTTGACAGCAAGAAAGTGAGAAGAGTTGCTTTATTTGAGTGGATTTTTATATTCCCGATATTCGGGAACCATACTAAAACAGGTCTTAAAAGCACAAAGCAGAATTTTAATCAAGTGTTCTTGTACTTGGATATTGAATGATTAAAGAATAAATAAATAGAAAATTGTTAACCGTTCGCAAGAATATTTCACTTTTATTCAGATAAAATTAATCATCTCTCGGTGACTCTCATAATAAATTATTACACCTTTAAAGTTTTCTTTATTAAGCATTCAAATGAAGATCAAAAAAATATCCAAAAAAATGACTTAATTAAATAGAAATTTACTTTCATTTGTGGCTCTTGATAATGAAAGTTCTTTTTTTGTTTATTGAAAACTTTGTTTTACTTTATTGTTGCGGATTTTTTTTTTTAAATCAGGAGAAGTGAACCCTGGAAAGGAGGAAATATCTCGGCGGCTAAATTTAAAAATGAAAATATATATATAATATAATAAATCGCAAATTTTTAAAAAGGTGTATTGTCTTTTAATGATCAAAATGTAGCATTATTAAATGATTGTAAAATTCCCGAATATATAATATTCAGTGAATGGATTTGAAAGCAAATGTGTAATAATTATTCATTTAAAAATACATACCCTTAACTCATGTATACTTCTTAAAGATAGACTTTCAATAGTAGATAATATTGTTGCAAACGTAACAATTATTATCTTCTTCTTCTATATTGAACCTTAAATATTAATTATTGAAATTGGTTTCCCAAATTTTATATTTTGTTGTAATATGAGTCTAATTAAAACATAACGTAAAATATTTTAAAATGTATAACTTAATTAAAAAATATTAATTTCAAAAAGTAGGCTACTTTCTTTACAAATTTATTAATAGGCATATGTAATATAAATTTGTTTTATATTATTTACAATATTTACTTGAAATTATGCCGTTATTTTTTTTTTTTTATTTTGACCTTTTTTTACCTAGATTATTTTGACCATCATAAAATTCCATTGACATACCTGCATCTTCTAAATTTTTGTCGTGGTTATTGAAAAACATTATCTCACTATCTAGATCATCTGCATTTCCAGAATTTTGATAATTATGTATTACGTCATTAAATCCCATTATTGCGGTTCCATCTAAATTTCCCTCTTCATTCGTGTTCGTATATTCGTCATCTTCAAGCCCATCACTATCGCTGTCATTATCTATAAACTCATTACCAGTTAATTCCAAACAAATCTCTAAAGCTTCATTACAATTGTTTACCATTTCATCACCTCTATTAACTCCAAAATTTTGAAAAGTGAATAACGTTTCAATTTCTTCACTGTAATATCTATCATATGTCGAATACCTCGGCCTTAATATCAGTTCAATACTTTCCATACTAAAATCATCATTTTCAATCTTTTGTGAGTTTGCAATTGGGAATAACTCGTTTAATAATGAATCTCTTTCAAGTGTTAACATCAATTCTAGTCTATGACCATCTCGTGCAGCTTCTCCATATTTTCTATTTGCTGCATGATAGATGACACTGTTATAACTTAATTCAATACCCTTGTTCATATCCTTAAACCAAAGTATTATGCATTTATTCATAATAAATAATTCAACATTCTCAATCCGTCTATTTAATACATCATCATTTAATAAAGTCAATATTAGATCACGTCCACCACCAAATAAAATTATAACATTATCATTCGTTTTATCAAAACTATATTGCTGTGATTCACCAATTATTCTTGGTTGAGTATTTGTATAATGCTTAAAAGGAATAACATTTTCCATTGAAGGTTTTAGTGTTGCTTCTTGAGTTGTTATTTTTATTCTCTTTGGATTTTTAAACATTTTCAATTGGTTATTCAAAAGACAGAATAACTTATTACCAGTTACCAAATAGTTTGATTGTCTCTTAAAAAGAAATCACTCTAAAAGTAAGCTTCTCTGCTTATTTTACAATTAAATTCCTTCTCCACATATATATGCCATCTTGTTCACTAACCATGTTACTTACCACTAAATCGCATTTAATTTTTCATCAATCAGTCAATGCTAGTGATGCCGTAGTGATGCCGTAGTGATTCCGAATAAAATTTAAATTTAATAGTTCTTCCCTAAAAGCTCGAATGATATCCAGTAAATTGTAAGATGATTAGATATTTTAAATTATAAAGTTTACGAATGAAATGTTGTTATTTTAATTTTATTAATTTCTTTTTATTTATGCATTTTTATATACTTTTTAAATTTAATATATATAGAGGTGAAAAAAACCAAAAAAATCAAAGTTTAGTTAACCTTTTTGAAAATTTATGAAATCATGTTATATAACTTCATCTTCCAAAGAATTAATGTATAATGTATCAGAAATTTGTTGAAATCCATTGAAAGGAGTTGCTGCAGTAGATGTATAAGCACCTAAGTTTGAAAAATATAACCAATCACCAACGACTAAGTTGTGCTTTAGATAATATTCTTTTGTAATGCAATCTAAACCATCACAGGTTGGACCCCAAATAGAAACTTTTTGATTGTATTTTGTTCTTGAAATATCAACATTTGACAATTTTTCAGTAGTTGATTCAAAATCGTTGTAATGGTACTCATTATTATGATATAAAATTCTTGGAATTGGTTCTTGATGATCGAATAAAATACAATTCATATTACCATAGACACCATCATTAATATATAACATTGATTCATTTTCAGAAATTGTTCTTTTTGCAATAACATGTGAAGCTAATGTCAAAGCAGTAGAAACAAAATAACGACCAGGTTCAGCAATAAATTGAACTTTGTCACCAGAGAAAAATTCATTCAAGGCTGTACGAACAATTTTACTCGATTCACTAAATGATTCAAATTGGAAACCACCACCAATATCTAAAATTTTTAATTCAGGTAAGCCCATTTCGATAGCTTTATTGAAAACATATCTTGAATCTTTAACGGCTTTATAAATACTTGTGAAATCAGAAGCGCCAGAACCAACATGGAAGGCAACACCAACTAAATTTAGGTTTAATTCTTTAACTTTGTTTAATAAATATTCAACTTCTGATAATTCACAACCATATTTTGTTGATAATCTACATTGAGCAGTTGAGTCATCAGTAGTTATCCGTATAAATAATTCAGAATTTGGATGATATTTTTTAATTTTATATAATTCTTCAACATTGTCAAAAGTTGATTTTAAAACATTTTTTTCATTTGCATATCTAATAAATGATGAAACTTTACAAGGATTTGCATATATAATTCTTTCTGGTGAAACACCTAATGAAATAACTTTATCAATTTCTGATTTTGAGGCACAGTCAAAATTTAAACCCAATTCTGATAATTTTTTTAAAATTTTTTCATTTGGATTACATTTAACAGCATAAAATGGTTTAACCATTGGTAATTCATTTAACCAATTTTTGAATAATTTTTCTAATTCACCTAAATCACAAACAAAGAATGAATCCTCTTCACCAGGTTCACATGTATCTTCATTAATTGAATCAATTCTTTTTTTTAAACTTTTAAAAATCAAATCATGAGAAGGTTGATGTGGTAATTCTAAATTTTTTTTAGTAATAATTTCATTTAATTTTGTATCTTTTGATAAATCAACTAAAGTAGTAGATGAACTCAATGAATGACCCAATTTAACAGTGCTCATTTTATTCTTATTTTATCTTTTTCAGTTATATACTTTTTATTTCAATAATGTAATATACAATCCAATTTCAAATGAGTGAATAAAAGAAATATATTAAACTAAAATTATTTTTTTTCTAACCTCTCTTTTTGAATGCAAAACTCTAATTTAATCAAGGCAAAGAAAAAATAATTTCTGTATTCTGAATGAATGAACTCTCAATATTATGTAAAATGAGCCAATAATAATTTTATCACTAAGATAATTTAAATATGATTGCTGCTTATATATATATATACATATATTATTAAACATACAAGATTGAATTATGAAAATAAAATAAACAGAAATTTAAAAATATACATATACTAAAATATATATATATATTAATTAGTAAAGTAATTCAAATCCTTTATATCCATCGCATCCCATAATAATAACCAATAACCAGTAATTAATAACTAATTACCACTAATTATGAATCGATGGGAAGACAATCCCAGATATTTTCAATTGTACTCACTCACTCATTCATTTGGTACCAACTGAAGCGGGTGATCGAAGGAAGAAAGCCCATAAAAAAAATCTTTTTCCCATGAGAGCAAATTTCAGTTAGTGCCGTTGCTAGTAGCCTAGTACCAATCTCCAACACCGCTCGCTGTTCTTCCATGTTATTTTCTCTTTCTAATTGGCGAGATGAGAAAAGTAAAAACCAGGTTTAATCAGTGAGCCAGTGTAAAACTAAGTTATTGGGACACCACGCCGTGAGGTGAACGGTAAGTATGTCTTGTAAAGTGAAAGGCGAACATAGCGCCGTTTGCAATATGAAAATAGACAATTCTCACCGATTTTTATTGTATTTAATTTAATCATTATTGAGATGGCTTCGTAGAGGTTGTTATGTTTAGGCCTTTAGTTTAATTCATTTCTAGTTCTTTTCAATTGCTCGTGCAGCAAGCCTATTTTGTATATAAAATTGTTATATAAAACATATATTTATGCTCTTTTTTCACCTTAAAATCAATTCAAATCACATGTCTACATATATTTATAGTTAAAAATGGTAAATTTGCTCATCTCTCCGCGAAATTGCAAGTAAAGTTTTTCTTTTCAGTTTTTGATTTGGAGAAAGAGGAGGTTTTCGGATTGTACAAAATTAAGAAAACGAATTATCCTTAATTTAGTGGAAAAAAGATTAGACCTTTTCTATCTTTTTCGATGAGATAAACTCGTCAATTATGATTTATATATAATTATGCAAATTGTATACCTTGGCGGGTAATTTCTATCCAATGTAAATAGCCTCTACATTTGTTATGATATATATATATATATATATATCTTAAAATAATTATAAATAATCGATAGTTTTTATTTCTAATTTATGAATTAAATATCTCTTATATTTATTATATTTCTTTTCCTATTGAAAATGTTTATATAATCTCTATCTAAACTAGTTTACTAATGAAATTGTGGACAATGTTGGTGATGATGCTACTGAAGAAACTGAAGAAGAAGAAGAAGAAGAAATTGATAATGAACTTGATGTTAAAGAAGCTTCGCTATTATTTTTGTTATTTTCTTTATTTTCAACATTACTTTTATTATTTGTAATTTTTTTATTACTCGATTTCGTATTAATTAATTGCGTTAATGTTTCCGTAATACTATTACAAAATAGGCATCTATATCCTTCTGCATTTTCTCCATTACTTAGTATACCTTTTGTTATACCATTTGCTTTCATTATGGTTAATTCACTCTTTGTCGGTATTTTCTTACATGAATCATTTAAACATCTTGTACGAGTTTTTTTATAACGTAAACCACAAGAGTTACATAATTGATCATGTTTTCTACCTGACCAAGATGGTCTCCAACATGGTGACTCACTAGATTGACATGAAACACACATTCTCATGTGTATATGTTGTGGACTAGTAGAATTTGCACCATTGGATTTTCTTCTTGGTGTAACAGATTTACTTTTATATTTTAAACCATTACTTGCATTACTACTAATATTTTTTTGCGCTGATGATGGTGTATCAAAATTAGTAGTATTTAAAGCACTGTTACCTTGTCCATTTATTACATTCAATATAACGTTTGGTGTTTTTGGTGATGTTTGTAAATTAAATTTATGATATTTCATATTATTTTGTGATTTTGGTGTAACTGGATTTGATCTATTTGGTGAATTGGATCTAGCTGGTGAATTGGATCTAATTGGTGTTGTATTACCATTTATACTAGTTAATTTATTTTCAATAATATCTTGATTAAACTTATTAATATAATTATCAACTTTCATAACAAATTGTCTTGATGGTGAAGAATTTAAACGCTTCTTTGTTGATGGTGATAATGATCTTGAACGAGTTGTATTTAACATTGAATTTTTAGTATATCCAGGTTTACTAATTTTATTTTGATTTGATGTTGATTTACTTTCATAATTCAAAATATTTCTATTATTCAACATCTTTTTTAATTGCATTGCTTTAAAACTATTAGTTTTTTTATGTCCTTGAACTGTATTCTTAACAGCATTCGACTCTATTGTTCCCAAATCACTATTAGTTCCGCTATTGTTAATATTATTAATATCATTTTGGTTATCATTAGTTCTATTAGAAGTCTCCCCTTTAACTAACTGAACCAATTTCGGACTTATTACTGGTGTAAATTTTTTTGCATATTTGTTATTAAAATCATTATTTATACTTGTTGAAGAACGGTTTGTTTCAATCTTCTGATTATCGGGACTCGTTGGTGGTGTCATTGGTGCTAAATTGTAGTCCCAAGAATAATTAGATAAATTTTGGAAGGCATCCATTGGTTTTAGTACACTTGGGATTTTATGTAATGAGGAAAATCTATCATATGAGGTTTCGTTAACAATTTTTACATAATCTTGATAATTTTTTTCTTTACACCATAACACTAAATTTTTTTTCCATGTTGAGGTGATTTCTGATGTATCAGGATAATTATATGCATATTCTTGAATTCTTGGATCTGGTAATAATTGCAAATGTCTTAATGATGGTAATTTCACGTTTCCTTTCTGACGGTTAATATTAGCGTTTAAAGTATATGATTTAGGGTTTTTAGTGACTTTATTTGTCACTGAAGGATTATATGATGATGCAGGTGCTGTATGTGATCTTCTATTATTAACTGAAGGTAAATGATAATTAGTTAGAACATCATCGAAAGAAAATATTTTTTTCCCTTTAGTGTCATTGTTATTCTTATTGCTATTATGTGCTGAATTATTTAATTCTGGACCAGCAGAATTTGTTCTATTAATACGTAATTGATTCAAAATTGTAGACATTTATTTTTCTAATTTTATTCGAACCAAAGAAAAAAATTGTTTAAGGTAATGATATTTTGGAAATACTTATTAAATGAATATATATATAAAAGTGATAGTTTGTTGTTTTTCTTAGCCAAAGTATGTTTAAGATAATGAATTCTCTAAAAAAGTAGTCTTACAAGAAATTGCAATAGTTTAAATATTTCCACATGGTAAATAAAAAGAAAGAAAACAAATTATTATGATCCAAATCAATTTTTTTATGTTATCTTATATATAATATTTGTTATTTCAATTACTTATTAAGACACTGATTCATTTTAGATCAGATCTAAAGAATATTAGAATATGCTGGTTTATTATAGGCATGACTTAATTTAAAATATTGAACCAGCCTTAAACTTTTTTTTAAATCAATAAAATACCTTAATTAGGAAATTCCATTACCCGGACTACAGTTTGTAATATCTACTTTAAGAACGTTCGCAGAAAGTAAGAGAAAAAAATACGTACTTGCTATTTTGATATGATTTTAAAAAGATGGCTAGTTAATTTAATTCTTTTAGAAAGAATTTAAAATCGACCAGAAAATTGAAATAATCCAAAGATAGAAAAGCATTTCACACTTTAAATTGATGGATCTGGTATATTTGAACTATTACTATAATTCGCACATGGCGACTAAAGATTGAATATTTTTTTTAATCTGTTTTATTTATTTTGCTTTATATTCAGGGAACTAAATGTTTAAATAAACAATTGCAGAAGTAATGAACAAATAACTGTATAAAAAATAAATAAATTATTAGTTACCAAGTTTGTTTAAAATACTATTAGAAAATATAATCAAGATTGTTGATTATTATAGTCCCAACAAAATCTTGAATATTTTACAAACTAAGTGCTTTCTTCAAATATATATATATATATATATATATAAGAATATTCTCTAAAACTTGAATTACCAAATTAAACCAGAAAGCAAGATTAACTTTTTAATCACTCCATATTTAGAAACTGGACAAAATATTCAAGTTCAGTTCATGTATTTACAAGAAAGCAAGAAAAAGGATGTAATACCAAAAAAGTCACAATTAATATCACCCTTTCCATTTTTTTTTTTTTTGAATATCCCCTCAAATAATAGGAATGACTATTTATATGTTATATATGACCAAATAGTTGACTCAAATTTAAAAGAAAACCTTTCCTAAAACGAAAGGAATTTCCTTCTTTGTCGATTTCGATTTACAACAATTTTGAAAAACATGATTTAAATTCCTCATTAATCAAACTAGCCTCAAATCGAACTAATCCTAATGGGGTATCTTTGAAAATCGATATATGCTAAACATCCTGACTGAATTTAATGGATTATCACTTCATATACTGCCAGATTTAGAGTGATGAAAAATGGATTAAAGGAGAATGAGCTTTTAATAAGATATAATTTAATTTGTAGTTTTGAAGTGTCAAGAAAATCTGTCAATCAAGTTTTAATAATGAATAAGGTTAATACCTTGTTGCTATGTATGAGCATTCTAGTAGTTTTAATTTTTTCCTTTGAGGGGAATTATTACGCAAATTGCTATAATCTTTAGATCCAACTTATTTTTAAAAAAATCAAATTAGGAAGATATTCCATTGATATGAAAATTTGAAATTCTCAAACTATAGAAACTCTTTTCTCCTCTGTCAATTCACAAGAAAATCTGAGGAAGGGTAAATCTATTAATTTTCCCTTTATTCATTGTCGATTCGTTTTACAGATCAAGCAAAAATAATTATATTGCCAAAAAAATACTTTTTACAAAAATTTATTTTGAGTAAGAAAACTAAATGAGATCAATTAGTGCAAGAACAAGACATTAGGATGAGAACGAGATCCTAAACACCCACTAACCACAAATAATACCAGATCCATTACTTTGAATGCTAGCAATTATTCGTTCGGGAAGGTCGGTCGGTCCGGTCCCATGGAGAGATGAAAAAAAATTTATTATTGAAAGTCAATTGTTGGAGACTTTGATTACGCAAATACTTAAGAGATAGTTCTCCCGTAGTTTTCAAGTAGAAGTGAGGCGTTCTAAAATAGTTCTTAATACCAAATATATTTACGTTTATTTAAATTCTACTCAAACATCAACGCAGGGAATGAGAGGGAGGGACCTCATGAATATTATCCAAATCTTGTGTTAAAAAATTGTTTGTAAAATTATAAAATTCAAGTTGTTGAGGATTTTCCATCTCATTTGTTAATAAGTTACTGCACTATTTCCTGTGGCATCAATTTACCATCTTGAAAAAAACCTAAATTAATTCAACACTTTTTTTTTTCTTTAAAAGTCTACAGCTCATTGCAAGTTGTATAATTAATATGTAATAAACCGTTCATTGGCTCAGTATTGAAAGCCTTTCTATGTTAGAGTAAAATACTCACATACTCAAATTCTCTAATAGGACAATAAAAGTAAATTTGAACAGATTCATTAGCATTTAAAAAATTTGTAAATATTCAACATTTTTTTTAATTATTCGAGATTTCCCATTCTTGTACGGAAAATTTTTTTCCTTTTGGACAAAAACTTTTTTTCAACTGTTCTAAGCGTCATAAAAGGATTTCCATCACCATCAAACTCGTTCACGGCCTTATTAATTTGAGGGAAGATGATTTTGTATCTGTATTTGTTTACTGTTTCGGACTCGTACTTGATTTACTCCGTAAAATCAGTAAAAAAAATCTTTCATACAAAATTATATCTCCAATATTTGTTCTGTATCAACAGTTTTCTTTTGTAATTTCCCATCAAATCATCGAATTTTAAAAATTAGCACTTCATAAGATCTGACAATCTTTATCCAGAAGATCTTTCTGGATCGATTCTTCCGGTTAAGACACTTTTGTCAATCATCGAATCTCAATTTAATCGAAAGTTATTTTTGATAAACACAAAAAACAAAAGCATATAAATTGCTCGAAGTTTGGGATATAAAATTCTTGAAAATACATCTTCTCAATTTGTAAAACTCATTTGTTTATTGTTACTCGTTTAAGTTATTTAAAACTTACCAAACAAAACAATAACAAGAAAACAAATAAATAGTTATAAAAATTATAATTATTATATAATAGATCAGTTATTTAATTAAAATTTTTTTTAAAGAAAAATACTCAACTGCATTTTAACTCTTCAACTTTTACAGTTTATTTTATTTTAACCTGTCCATTAATTAAACTAAATTAAATAGTTATAATTACAGTTCTAAAGTTAGGTATTGCTGAAAATTAATAAATTTATTACTATCATTACATTAGTAACAATAAATACAATCATAACGTTTCAAAATGGTTTCCATGTATAAACGCTCATTACTAGCGGTATCAATCCTATTTTTCTTTACCACATTCATATTAATGATCATAACTCTATGTGGTTCTGCTTCCACTTCTAGCCCAATGAATAACCTTTACCTTTTTGAAGCTGACATTAAAAAAATTAATGTTTCAAAAGTTATTCCAGAAATTGCTCCATTATTAACTGTTCTAGGTACCGCTTTAACTGCCCCAAATGTTACCATTGATCAAGTCTTCGGTTCTTTAGCAGCTATTGCTAACACATCTGCTTTATCTCCTCTAGTTGGCTTATTAAGTGGTTCAACCAATGTTACTTCCTCCTTATCTGCATTGACTGCTTTAGCTCCTTTGGCTGTTTCAGGTAATTCCACCTTAGTAAGTACCGAAATAAGTGCAATTGAAGCCTTATTGAACGTTACCACCAATGTTAACAATACTCTATTAGGTTTAGAATCTTTAGTTGAATCAACTCTATCATCTAACTCTTCTTCTAATGCTGCTGCTCAAGAAACTGTATTCAGTTTATTATCAGAATCTTCTAATATCACTGGTTCCACCGATTCTTTGATGGTATTAAATAATTTAACTATGTCAGAAAAGGTTTCATTATTGCCAGTTTTTGAAGTTATTTCTAATTCAACTAATCAAACTGCTACCTTTGAAGCTCTTTCTGCAATTATGAATGTTACTATCCCAACTACTTTAGCCACTACATTATTTTCTGCTTTAGAAAATGTTACAACTGTTGCTGAATTGAATACGACTTTATCAAGCTTGTCTGTTTTTGCAACCACTGATAGTTTAACGAGTGCATTAACTGCATTATCCGAATTAATTACTTCTTCAAGTACCCCATTAGAAACTGTATCAACTTTAGCTGAATTATACAGTGCCAACATTACTTCTGCTGATTGGGCTAAGACATCTTTAACTTCTTTAACTGCCTTAATTTCCTATTCTTCAAATACAACTGAAGTTTTAACTGCTGTAGAACAATTAGCCTTAAGTTCCGATGACACTACCACTGCTCAATTGACCGCTTTGGACACTTTATTTGTTTACTCATCCAGCGATTCGACAACTTTATCTTCTATTGTTACTTTGTCAAACATGTTGGCTACTGATACAAGTATTACTGCTTATATTCCATACTTATTTGAATTGATTTCTGCTTCAAGTGATCCATTAAGTACAATTTCATCATTAATCGAAGTTGTTACTTGGGCTTCTTCTAATGTTAGTACCTTTACCCCTATTATTACCTTATTGGAGGAGGCATCTAGTACTGAAACCATCAGTGAAGAGGCTTTATTAGAATTAACCCCTGCTTTATTATCATACTTACAAATCTCAGTCTACTACAGATTATCTATGTTCACTTTATGTAAAGAAACATTAGATGGTGACATTGTTAGTTGTACAAGATCTCATCCTGTTCAAAATCTAGATTTCAGAAGTATCATCTATGAAGCTTTAGCCGAATCTGATTTTGACCCATACTTAAAGGCTTTGAATATTACTGCTGATGATTTACAATTGGAAGGTAAATTACTACATAGACAACATGAGTATGTTCCAGGTATGAAGGCTGCTTTAGCTATGAGTATTTTAGCAATCATAACTACTTTCTTCGGTCTATTCTTATTTGCTTACTTAATGAAAAAGGTTGTTGTTGAGTTCAGACCATGGTTATTCATCATGATCTACGTCATCTTCGTTTGTATCTTTACTGGTTTAGCTGCTGCTATTCCTGCTGCTATTGTTGGTATCATCAAATCTGGTACTAAAGAAGATCAATATGGTGTTGTTGTCACTTCTGGTTCTGCTTACAATGGTTTAATTTGGACTTCATTCGTATTAACTGTCTTCGTTTGTTTCTTCATTTTTGCTGTCACATTATCATCTTTCATGGACCACAAGAAGAATTCAGTATCTGATGAAACTGACAGTGACAAAGGTGCTTATGATGATGAAAAATTAACTGACAATGTCGATGTTACCAATATTAGTAACAGTAATGAAGAAAGTGATTCAATTTCTAGAGTCAGTAACGAACATGTTGCTACTGGTGAAAAAAACACTGTTGTTGAGGTCTAAAGAAAACAATTATTTCTATTTTTCAGGGAAGAGTAGTAAATAATACAAATTTAATCAGCATAATAATATTTCTTTTCGAAATTTCATAATAATTTACAATTCATATAATAATCCAAATAATCTTAATAATTAAAATAACAGTATAATAACAAAATAATCTATAGTTAAATGTTTGACTTTATTTATGCAGCAGAAAATACAAATCGGAAAATGCTTACTGAAATGGAGGAGTATTTAATATCTCAACAATCGATGCATTGAGATAATTGTGAAAATTTATATACTTTAGCTATTTATCAAAATTTTTATACTGCTTGGATTTAATATAATACCTCTTTTCATTAAAAATATATTATTATATCTTTAAAATTTATAAAATTATATCTATCCAAAATTTTTTATAGCAGGCTATGTAAAGCCTAAGATAATTACGTAATATAAATGATATAAATAAAAAGTGGAACTATCGAATGCTTGTTATAAATAAAAGAGATGGTAATGAAAGAAGATATATGTAACAACTTATTTTTTTCTGAATTTTACTATATTACAATATAATACGTTTTTCTTGACCAGGTGTAGCATGTGTAATATAACCTCTTGAAATAGGAGATCTAACAGTTAGCCATAACATTAAGTTCAATAGTGAACCTAAAATTGAACCCCATAAAATAGAGAAGTAGTTTCTTCCTAAAGCTAATCTTATACCATATTCACTATAATTTTTACTTAGAACATGTTTAATATAAACATAAGTACCAACACCTGTTGATCCACAAATTAGTAAGGAGCAAAAACTGAGTAGTGCAAAAAATAATCCTAAAAATTTCAATGCTCTTAAATCAAAAAGCATTCTTAAAATGATAAAAATGAAATTAATAAATGTAAAACATATACCAATAATTAAAGTAATAAACATACATTTTGCTAAACCATTATAATAACCTTTTTTATCTTTTAATTTTTCTGGTAATAAAATATCTTCAACAGAATCTAATAAATTTAAAACTTCATTATTTTCAATATTATCATAAATTAAATCTTGCAAATTGAATTGTTGAATACCATGTGGTGAAGTACAACTTTCTACACTTTTTGAATCTGTCGATGAAATACAGTATGACCATAAACCAATGTTAATATAAGCAGGTAATGATGTATCAGATATTGAACTTGAAATATTTGCAAAAACAGCATCACTTTTCAAATTCGATAAATTTAATTGCGCTACATAAATTCTATTAATTGGATTATAATTTGATGTCGAACCTGCACAAGCAACGATTGCTAGTATAAATGTTGCAAATGAAATTAATGCAGCTAAAAATAATCTAAAACCATTAGCCATTTTGAAATAAGTAAATAAATATCTTTTTTTTTATTTTCAAAATGAAAATATTAAAAATTTTCCTTTAATCTCTTCTTAATAGTAATAACAAAATATTTTTATTAATAATATAGTATACAATGTGGATATACTACTTATATATATTACTATTGTATTCCCCCGATTATATATACCCCTTTATGTGTCAAATTAAATATAATAATAGTTTAAAAAAAAAACGGAAAAATTATAGTAACGATTAGGGCTGGTTGGACTTTGAAATGAAAAAAAAGTCCCCACTATAAAAACCCTTTTTGAAA
>JAJMAX010000097.1:0-41140 GCA_030565105.1 Vanderwaltozyma verrucispora
CATTAGATATCACAAATGTGGAAAGAATAGCCACATACATCAGAAAACACGGTAATCCAACTCTTCAATTCATTGTCATATCTCTGAAGAATACGATGTTTGAAAAATCAGATGCATTGGTAGGTATATACAGACAACAACAAGAGAACTCATCAAGAATTGTAACACTAAACTTAAATAACTACAGTAATTAAATAGCTGGCTAGCCCATAATCTACGTTTATCCATGATTATCCATGCTTATATACCACCATATGCAAACATTAACCGTAATATATACGTATATCGTGTTCCTTATAGTGCAAATATTTATCTATCATGTGAAGAATTTGAACTCTTCCATGGTCGACATGCGAATTATCTCAAAAAAGCTAACTCATCTAAATATCCCCTACTTTGCATTTAACGAAGGGATGGGATGGGTGGCAAATATAAAAGGATTGAAGTTATTTAAAGTTGAACATTTGTTAAGTAGTTGGTAAATTCAGAACACATTGGTAATATTTCCATATTTTCAGATATCCCTTTGTTTTTATATTTATATTTAAAGGGAAAGAGAAACCTATATTTTGGAAGTGAATTATTCAAGGGCAGAAATAATTTATTTAAGGATATAAATTCTGAAATTGAAGGTGATAAGATTTTAGTGAATAGTGAAATATACTGAAGGACATTAGGTTAGTAAATACAGATATTAATAAGTATAATTGAAAAGCAATGGTAGGTGAAGGATTGAAAGCACCGATTCCGATTAGAAAGAAACCTTTTTCCATTGTGAAAGGACTGGATGAGACGTTAAGAAGACCAAAATCAAGTTTAGGAGAAAGTAGTTTAAAAAATTCATTGTTACTTTCTCCTGATGCTAAACTTTCGATGCAAAGAACCAGATCAGTAACGCCTTCAACACAGCGTTTACTCAATGGTATGGATTTAGATGATATATTCGCCGAAAGGTTAAAATACTATAATCTTGATTATTCTACAGACAAAACTGAACATTTGAAAAATATATATGATAGTTCTTCTAAATGGTACAGTAGATCCGTTAAGCCTACATTTCCAGCTGAAGAATGCCTACCTTATCAAAGAGAGACATATCTAGATCAAGCCAAGTATATTTGTCATGTGTTAGTAAATTTATATATTGCCTTAGGTTCGAAAGATATTCAAAGCTTGATTTCAATTTCAAGTAAAGATTTGATTGAATTTCAACAAGAAATCGATAACCTTGCTCTAAATACTGATATGTTTGGATTGGGAAAAGATGATCATGATATTGATAATAATGATCTGGATCAACTGGAGGATGACGATTTAGAAATTGAGCATGTAGATATGAATTCAACAGGTAAAATAACAGCAAAATCTGCAACAATTGTTAATGTTAATCATTGGACAAATGAATTGAAGAATTGTTTAAATTTTGATTTTCCAATTTCTTTAAGAAAAAATTTAGCAAAGGTATACTATTACCTTTCTCTTATGCAAGGCCAAAAATTTAATAGAGAGATGCATATAGAGATGTTTGAATATTTAGTCAATACAGATGATGAAGGAACAAATTTTACTGAATTATTACAAAAATATGGTTTAAAATTGGATCAAAAAATTCTTTATAACTTTCTATATGAATTCTTACCATACCCAGATTCAGATTACGTGAAAAAGGATGTATCTTCTAAAGATGATATGAATTTGTTTAGATTGCTACTTAGATTAGCAGATCAAGCAAAAATATTTTTTGATGATGACGACGAAGATCTAATGAAAAATTCAATGGACATGTTACTATCCAGTTTAGCGCCTTCTTCAATGTCTATAATAATGCCAATTATTACTTCCTCCATTCCATTCCATTATCATGAAAAGTCAAAAATTACTGACTATTTCCCTTTTTGTTTTAGTTTATGGGGCTCTGTAAATGCAAATGTTGCCATTGATACTCATATGTATGATTTTGTTGGAACAGTTGTTGAAGATGCCTATTGGAGAATATTTCAGAATGATAAGAAGCTAAAAGATGTGGAATTAGGAGAATTTGGTCTATTTACAAATGATCAAATAAATTTCATGTTTAATAGAGTTCAAGGACATCTCAGATCAAATGGACAAATTCACTCTTTTTCAAGGACTGTCAGAGCTTTTGTATTTTCATTAAACGGTTCAAATCCTAAACCCTTCTTTGACAAGCTTACAAATTTAACTAAATCGATCGAAACATATGTACACCCTTCAAATAATGGATTTTGGACAAAAGTTATTGCAAAATTTATTCATAGTTATATTAAAGCATATCACAAAAGAATTAAATATGAGGAGGAATTGAAATTAAAGGGGAAGAATAATGGTTTTGCACTAACAGCTGAATGTAATTCAACAATGGTTTCCATTTTCATTGATATACTAATAACTGGATCTCAAAATAAAAATACAGATGTTTCAAATTATTATATATCTTGTTTTTCCTATTTTCTGGATATTTATCCTACCAATTCAAGCATCATATATAACAAAATTTTAGCAAACCTGTATGACGCATTATCAGGGGAATATGTTAATTCGAGGCATAGAATAATTTCGTCTCTGAAACAGTTTACAAAAGTAGTGAGATATATGGTAAATGATAATTTATACAAAGTCCATATCACAAATATTCTTTCTACTCTTGTTAACAAGATTGACTTGAATGACCTACAATTAACGAGTAATATTTTTAATGGAATTGTTTGTATTGTATCCTATATTCCATTTGAAAATGCAGTAGATTCAAATGAATATATAACATTTGCTTCTCATACTTTACCATTTATTCAACAGCATTATCACTATTTTCATGATAGTGATCAGGATGCTAAGTTTGTTTACGATCCTGAGGTTTTAGATTTTGCATTCAGAGGATCTACGACTATCTTTGAGGATATAATCAGAGAGTATATTGATAAATTTTTTAAATTGCTTACAGTTGATATTGAGGATGGTTTTATTACAAAGGTGAATAATACAACAATGCTAATGATAGAATCTATGAGTGATTCAATATTCAATTACTTTTCAAAGAGATTTCAAAAACTTTTTTGGGAGATTGAATCATTTGGTGATAATATGCCTAATTTTGATCTTATTTCTATTCCATTTGCTGCAACTATAAAGAGAGATAACAGCATCAGCAAAGAAGTTTTTAGTTTACTAGTATATAATATTCGACAACAAATTGAGAGAGGTGCGGGTTCAATCAGAAACTCTACTGACATTCATCAAAGAGATTACAAGCTAGTTCTATATCTAACTTCGATGAATGACATCTTAAGACAATCTAGACAATCTTTATTAACCTTTAGTGAAGAATTGATCAGCTTTATGGAATTTATCTATAGCAATGTTACAAATCCACCATTGGATGTCATAACTTCCATTTTAAGTCATAATGCCATTTCCAGTTTGGTGACAACTGAAGTTATTGAGAATAGATTAATTTCTAAGAATTCGAATATTTCTACCGAACAGAAATGGGGTGGCTTACAATTTGATAAATCTAAATTTGATAAGAATAATTTAGATTTTGAATGGCACATACCATCTGTTGAAGAGGTTCAATTAGCGGTTGATATAACAGAAGCAATTTTTAGGTTATGTGAAAAAAATATTTCAGTACTAATAAAAAGCCAAAAAATAGACACAAGTATCAGTGATCAAATTCAAAAGTATATTTTGATTTTAACACATTGTTTATCTGGCTCTAGTTTATTATTTGATTCTGATTTTAATAAAAATAAATCTAAACCACCAAATGAGATGACTTACAAAGAAAAACTATTGCTTCTTAAGAATATTAGAGAGAATAAATGCGATAGTGAAGAATTAGACATTGATATTGAATTGATCCGTGAAGATAAAAGTGAACAAGATTTGTTTGAAAAGCAATATATTGATGAAAATTATGGTATTATTGAAATGAAAGATGATATTTCTGAAGAATTAATAATGGATGAACATTTTGATATTTCAGAGGCACCGTCAGGTATTGCTACACCTGTTCCAGGCTTTCATGAGACATCGATGGCATCATCGATGAACTCAGAACTTGTTTTCAGAGATTTAGATATCTATTCGTGTAATTATTTCTTTGGAAATACAATTGAAAGTAAATTTGGGGATCCAAATTATTTTTACATTCATAAAATTAGAGCAGATATGGGCCTTCTGTTTCATAAACTTTATGTGTATTTATCCAAAAATCTTGAAAATAATACAGTTGTTTTTCAAGTTTTGTTACATGGGCTTAAGGTTTGGTTTACAGATGTTGGTAAAGAAACGGTATATAATGAAGATGCAAGTGCAATTTTAGATATAGATTTTATCGAAAATATTCAAAATATATCACACCATTACGAACCTTTTACAAGGACTTATTTGGCCTTGAAGGTAGATGAATGCCATCAAAGTCGTGTACTGCTACATTCTGCCAGTAGACGAGCTTCAAAGCTTGAAGTGTGTCTTTTACACGATATTATTTCCTTAGCAACTTCGATATACCCTGATATTCATAAACCAGCTCAAGGAACATTAGTTCATTGTATGAAACAAATCGTCGGCTCATACCCAATTGTAATAAATAAAATGATCAATCATTTGCAAAAGGCATTAAATGATCACGATAATATGCAAGTAAAAGTTATTTTAAAGGTTATTTCGATCAAGAAAATACACAGGAAATTAATGACGGATTATAAAAACTTAGAAACTTTGATTTTTTTGTTGATTGATTGCTGTCAAATTAACGAGCTTGATGTTGCAGTAATTGCAGAT
This sequence comes from Vanderwaltozyma verrucispora, assembly GCA_030565105.1. Taxonomy (NCBI): domain Eukaryota; kingdom Fungi; phylum Ascomycota; class Saccharomycetes; order Saccharomycetales; family Saccharomycetaceae; genus Vanderwaltozyma; species Vanderwaltozyma verrucispora. Next base: position 4,807 of record JAJMAX010000097.1, read on the forward strand.
AATATATTACTGGATGTTGTTGTTGGGTTAAAAATACCATCCAGCATATGTATTATTGATGATTCGTTATTGGCACATTTAGCTCCTCCTGATAAATCAATTAATCTTCAAGTAGAAGCTGTAAGACAAGCTAAAGATAAAAAAAGAGAATTTTATATGTCATTACTTGTCCAATTACAAGATAAGTTAATTTCTATAATGGATAACAAAAAAGATATTAATTGGAAAGTGCTTATTTTTATGATTCGTTTTGTTGTTAGAATGCAGTCAAATCTTGAGACAAAATTGAATAAAGATCTATTAAAGGTTCTATTAACACAGTCACAATCAAATCATCCTCAAATCATTCAATTAAGTATCAAGTCCTTTTTGAAAATTTTCAATAAAATTCTCTCCTATTCAGACTATAATAATAATATATCAAATGCTTATATTAGTGATTTTGATCCTGAGTTTATCAGAAATATTGACACTACAGATGCTAGATTTTTAAAAAGTTTTATCATGGAATTAAATAATTTTGAATCCCCACAATATTTTATTGATTCGAAACCTTTTAATGGTTGGTTATGTTGGGGCAAGAATGTAAAGGTCATTCATTCTACCACGAGAAGTATCAACATTAGTGAATATAACTTAAATATTCTCCAAGATTTCAGTAAGGCAATCAGTAAAGAATGGTTAAATGATTTGGTTTTGCATTTTATTCAAGATAACGAAGTAAAAAATGTTTTTTCTAGTGGACATGTTTCATTTTTTGAAATGATTGTATTTTTATGCTCAAAAAATATGGGTAACATTAACATTCAAGATATTTTTGACATTTGCAAATCTACATACAGTCGCTACGATAAAGCTACAATGATAGTTTCAGTTGAACTATTTTCTGCCTTAATATGTGGAAGTAAGTATTTAGAACCAAAAATGCTAGCATCAAGAGATGAATTTGTCAGAGAATTCATATTAAATTGTATTGATCATGAATTGAATCAAGATTCTTTTGAAATTTGGAGTACAGTTTGTTGGTGGTTACCTACAGTTGTAGATATAAGAAGATGCCCACCATTCTATAAGATATTTTCTCATATTGAAAATTTGATCAATACAAATTCAGATGCAGCATCGAATCAAGCTTACAGGATTTTAATGTTACGTAGTATTTTGATGAGTTTAGAATTTAAATCACCAGATACAAAAAATATTTTTGAAAATTTAATTTTTAACCATCCTTATGATCAAGTACGTCATTCAATAGCCAAATTATTAACAACCATCATTCAAAATTTGAGCAATCCTTCATTTGAAAATGTACAAAAAGTTCTTGAATTTGAGAATGTGAATGAATCAGGTTTAGGTCAACCGATTAAGAAAATGCCTGAGCACATAGGAAGCTATATTAAAGGAATCTTCGAAGATATATTTAGCGAATTTTTGAAAGTTGATCGTATGTCACCACAAGAGATATTAAAGACTGATTACTATTATATGTCATCAACGATGTTCTATTGGATTAAAGAAATGGCAAGAGGTCCAAATAAGAATTTACTAATTCCTTATTTCGTTGATTATATTGCGCCATATTTGATTGGATTAATTAAACATAAAGATGTTTGTAAATTAGGTGGTATTAACCCTGCAGAATTATATATTGGAATTGCCTATATTCCAATCCAAAAAGAATATATCTCAAATATTACTTCTAATATATGTCAATCAAACATCATGACATCATCTTTCCAAAGACAATTACAATTGGGTTTAGTAGAACATTTCATTTCATCACAATTATTACAACTAACAGAGAATGATAAAAAGATTATTTTAGACTTTGTCGTTGATAATTTATTCCATGAGCAATATATTGAAGTTAGAATTCGTGCATCTAACGTTCTATCGGATATAATTCATAATCATGGAGAAACTGAATATATGCAAAAATTAATTAAACAATTTGATGATCATATTGGTAATTACAGTTTACATGAAAGAAAGAAACTTTCAAAGACAGATATAAAGATACATGGTAGTATAGTAGGATTAGGATCAATCATTTCAGCATTCCCGTATGTTTTCCCATTACCAAAATGGATCCCGAAACAATTAAGTATTTTGTCATCATGGGCAAGAACTAACGGTATGTCAGGTACAGCAGCTAAAAATACAATTAGTGAATTTAAGAAAGTAAGAACAGATACTTGGCAATTCGACAGAGAAGCTTTCACATCAGAAGAACTTGAAGATTTGGAAGGGGTTCTATGGAGAAGCTACTATGCTTAATTAATACATAACGCTTTTCAATATATCAGTATGTATGTGCATGTGCATGAGTATGTGTATGTGTATCCCAATATAAATACGTTAACATGAATATAACTCTTTGTATATCTATAATCTAAAAACTTTATTGCCTTCCCCGTATACATTTCTACAAATTCCCTCAGAATTGGCCGTAGCTGTGGCCGGGTAACAAAACGTTTTTAACGATATTCACGATTTCCAATAAGGAAGGAACGGGTGAGAATAACGAACATTGAACAAAGGACAGATAGATATTGGATGATGCAGACAATGGATTATGGCAAGATATGAGCTATATGAGTTGGTTGGTATTCATTAGTTGATAGGTTTCTGTTTACTTGATAAGAGTGGCTCTGCAACTGGTTTTTCAGTATTAGAAATAGCTAGAGTTAAAGTTAAAGTTATACATACATAGTCTTGTAGATAGATTTAAACGTATACATTTTAATATTTTGAAAATATTAGTATAAAAATTGAAAAGAGAACAAAAAAAAAATATGTCTGGTGGTAGATCAGTTTCTTCGTCTTCAGGAAATGGTAAAAATTACGATACGATCATGAAGATTTTGTTAATTGGTGATTCAGGTGTTGGTAAATCATGTTTATTGGTACGTTTCGTTGATGATAAATTTAATCCATCATTTATTACAACTATTGGTATTGATTTCAAGATTAAAACTGTTGAAATTAATGGACAAAAAATTAAATTACAATTATGGGACACAGCAGGTCAAGAAAGATTTCGTACCATTACAACGGCATATTATCGTGGTGCTATGGGTATCATTCTTGTATATGATGTTACAGATGAAAAAACATTCGCTAATATTAAACAATGGTTTAAAACAGTAACAGAACATGCAAATGACGAAGCTCAATTATTATTAGTTGGTAATAAAAGTGATATGGATACAAGAGTTGTAACGTTTGAACAAGGTGACGAATTATCAAAAGAATTAGGTATTCCATTTATTGAATCAAGTGCTAAAAATGATAAGAATGTAAATGACATTTTCTTCACATTAGCAAAATTAATCCAAGAAAAAGTCGATTCTAATAAATTATCTGTCCAAGGTAATGGAAGAGACGGTAACGTTAATGTAAATACTAGTAATGGTAGTTCCAGCAAATCAAACTGTTGTTAATAATAACATGATAGACACCCTCCATTAAAAACCTAAATACAGAACAAAGAAGATTGTATACATTTTACTTAGATTTATATAAGTTATTTTATTTCAGATCATTGTAATAATAATAATAATAATAATAATAATAAAACATTGAATCCCATCCGTATATACATGATAACTAAAAGGAAAATTCAATTGCACAACAAATCTACAATTCATCTTACACATTGCTGCATATAGAACCATAACCAGTAACTGGTATTGATTGTTTTGTGCATTTTATCACACTAAATTCATCAATAATGGTCTTATTTTAATACTTCTGATCTGTCGTATGAGGCGATGCCTCACGTTGCTTGAATTAGGGTGAAACCATTTGGATATTGAAATATTTCAGCAGTAATTTTGGATTACTATAAGTTATCTTTCAGCTTCCTTTAGATGCAATTGTAATTGTTATGAAGCAACCACGTTGGTATCATTGTGTTAGTGTGTTCATAATTTGAGTTGTTGGTTTTCAGTTGAAGTCAAGAAGAATTAAAACTACTTGAATTAAGCTTTTTTTAAAAGGGCATTAATTGTAACTATATTTGAAAAATATACAAACAAGAAATACAAAATTACAAGTGAAATATTGATTCAATAGAAGTAGAAACAAATTTAAATGTTATTTGGTATCAAGCTTGCTACTGGAATCTTTCCACCTTGGAAAGATTCTTATATTGATTACGACCATTTAAAAGATTTATTGAAAGAAGATGAAATTAAGAGCCATTCTAATGTTGCATTTAAATGGACTGAAAAAGATGAGTCAAATTTTGTTAAAGCTTTAGATGCTGATTTAGAGAAAGTATACAGTTTCCAATCAGAAAAATATAATGCATTAGTTTCGAGATTAAATCGTCTTGAAGACCAAACTAGGGTACAGGAATCTATTAAAGAATTGAATTTAGAATCATTTCAAGGAGCATTAGAAGAATCATTAAGTGAAGCACATGAATTAGATAATTTTGCAAGATTAAATTTTACAGGATTTGTTAAAATTGTTAAAAAACATGATAAGTTGCATCCAAAATATCCATCAGTTAAGTCTTTGTTAGAGGTCCGTTTAAAAGAATTACCAATAAATACAGAAGAATATTCTCCATTGTTAAATCAAATTTCATTCTTGTATAATATTGTAAGAAATAATTCAAAGGTTGCTTCAGAATCATTAATGAACTCTGCAAAATTATTAAGCGTCGCAAATAGTGAAGTTTCAGAGATAAATTTTAAAAGTGTTAAATTTTGGATTCATAGAGATCATTTAATGGAAGTTAAAACAAGAATTTTAAGATATTTACCTGTTTTAGTTTATGCAGCAGCACCAACTGAGAATGATGATTTGATTGATCGTTTCGAATCAGACTTGTTGGATGTTGATGGAGGTATTCCATCTTCTGTATCTAGTGGTAATGATATTGATAGTGCTCTACGTACTAGATCTTATGATCCTGTTATTAATACATTATATTTTGACAATCAGCATTTTGAATTATATAACAATAAGTTGTTGAAAACAAGTTCTGCTCCTACTTTAAGATTAAGATGGATTGGTAAATTAGCTGATAAACCAGATTTATTTTTAGAGAAAAGAACAATTGTTGAAGATGAAAAAGATGGAAATATTGACTTTGAAGAAACGAGAATTAAATTGGAACAAAAATATATAAATGGATTTATCTTTAATGGAGACACCGATTTTAAGGAACATGCTTTAGAAAATTTAAGACAAAGAAAAGCTACTGAAATTGAAATTAATGAGTTTGGAAATAAAGTTGATAGCATTCAAGAATTTATTACTCAAGATGAGTTACAACCTGTTTTAAGAACGGTATATACAAGAACAGCTTTTCAAATTCCAGGTGACGATCGTGTTAGAATTACCATTGACTCCGATATTTTATACATTAGAGAAGATAGCTTTGATACAACTAGACCAGTCAGAGATGCTGATAATTGGCATAGAACTGACATTGATACTAATGTTAGTAATCCATTAAGATTTTTAAGAAGTGGTGAATTTTCAAAATTTCCCTACTCTGTAATGGAAATTAAAATTAAAAATTCTCAGCCAGTAAAATCTTCAAGTAGTATTCCTGTTACAAAATTACCAAAGAAACATAATCAATGGATCAATGAATTAACAAATTCTCACTTGGTTAAAGAAGTTCCAAAGTTTTCAAAATATGTTCAAGGTATTGCATCGTTATTTAGTGAAGATGATAAACTGGACGTATTTCCATTTTGGTTACCAGAATTGGAAACTGATATCAGAAAAGACCCAAAGGAAGCTTATGAAGAAGAGAAAAGGAGGGAAGAAAGGCAAAAGAAGATTCAAACTAAGTTAGATGAGATGAGGAAATTAACAAGAAATTCTCAGAACTCTGCTTCTTTAAGAACATCAGAGGAAGAAGAAGAGGAGATAATATCAGATGCAAATTTAGAAGACAATGAATCATCTGATGAAGAACAGGAATCATCTTCAATACAACAAAATAACAGAAAGGGTTTTATGAAAAAAAAAGTAAAAGGGGAAATAACATTCTTTCAAATTCTCGCAGGTAAAGATTCGAAGTTGAATGGTATTGATTCAGAGGAAGAGGAAATTGAATTGCCTCCCGGGGTTAAGAAACCAACTCAACTGATCAAAAATGCAGGGCCTATTAAAGTTGAGGCTAAGGTTTGGTTAGCTAATGAACGTACCTTTAACAGATGGTTAAAAGTCACAACCATGTTCTGTATTTTGACTTTTTCAATCTATAACTCTGTAAAAAAGTCTGCTTATTCAAATTTGGCAGATACATTAGCATATATTTATTTTGGTTTAACATTATTCTGTGGTATTTGGTCTTACTCTATATATATTAAAAGATTGAATGCAATTCGTGAAAGAAGTGGTGAACATTTGGATGCACCATTCGGTCCAATTTTAGTTGCTGTAGTGTTATCATTCACTTTGATTATAAACTTCATTGTTGCATTCAGAGAAGAGGCCAAGAAACAAGCAATCGATGTAGCAAGTATCACACTGGAGAATGCAAAAATATCAGAAAAATTAAAACCAATTCAAAATTTTATTTTTAAATTAGTTGGTGCTGAAATTTGAAAGTTGAAGAATTTACTTTTTGGCAGAAGATATTTATGTACATAACTCGCAATTTTGCAATGAAGAAACTTCACAAATGTACTTTAATATATAATCACGTATGCACTTTATAATTATATTCTATTTTATTTCATGGCACATATATAAGCACCAATTTATTGTCAGTATCTTTAATTTACAGGTATATATATATCACACTATAGAAATTTAAAAAGCTCAGCTCGGAGCATAATTTATACAAAATGAATAATGGCATATAGAAAGCATTTAAAATTGTAATATCATTTATGATATATATACTATTAATACATTGAGAATAAAGCAGGTAATATCTATATGGTGCTCTATGCCTGTTGATGTATATAAACGACAAAAAGTTGAAGATAGTAACTCAAGAGCAGAGTTGCTAAAGTATAATGACCATGGTTTGACTGGACCATTGAAAATACTGAAGGGAAAACGTTCAACCAGTTCAGGATATATTACAAAGCAGAAATCAACAGCACAAAGTTGCAGGAGGGTTCAGTCAGTGAATGGATACCATGTTGATAAAATTATTGATGAGAATGGTGTCAACATAAAAGATTCGTATCCAGGGGTGATAGACAGCATTAAAAGAATGATATATGGCACTGGAAAGGTTGTTTGGGAGAAGTTTGTCACATATAATGATAACAGTGTATTACATGAAGAAGAAAATGAAAATAGTTTTATTTCAGATGATTCTATCTTGAATGAAGATCTGAATACTTCATTAAATAACTTTGGTAATGAAACAGTTAAAGATGATCACAGCTCTTTATGGTCAAAGTGGACACCAGCTTATATCCCATCAAAAGATCAAAGATCAATAAGTGATGTAACTTTGAAACCTTATGGTAGTACGTTTATTCGTCGAAATAGAAGACTTAATGAAAATACAATTTTATCAAGAAAGCAAAGGGAATCTAATGAAATTGCATTTCTTAGATTATTGCATCATAATGAAGAAGAATTACCAAATATTATAATGAAGGAAAGAGAGAATCAAGTACTATTGTTGAATAGTGATAAATCCAAAGAAGAAGGGTTAAGGAATTCAATAAAGGAATTAGCAGAGAAAATAAAAAATTTGATGGTGATCACTAAAAAGGAACCAGCTGACATAAATGATGATATCATATTCATACGTGAAGAAAAGAATACATTTCCAATTGAAAGAAAGGCATTGTTTAACAAGACCATGAAATTCAAAAGGTACATTTCAAATTTTGAAAATGAACAAAAACTAGGGAAAAGATATGAAAAGTACCTTCATGATGATGAACATTTGAAGAGAAAATATAAGGCATCAAGTGAAACTAATATTATTCCAAACCTAAGCATAAAAGAAATAAAAAATGTGGAATATGCGTTGAACAGCACCAAGATTAGTTTTAAGACCAAAGCAAATAATATAGAGGTTACATTAAGAGATTTCAAAACACTAAATACAAATAGATGGTTGAATGATACAATCATTGAATTTTTCATGCATATAATAGAAAACGAAACTGATAATAATGTTGCATTTAATTCTTTTTTTTATTCAAATTTATCAAAAAGAGGTTATCAAGGTGTAAGAAAATGGATGAAGAAGAAAAAGATAGTAATTGACAGTGTGAATAAGGTATTTGTTCCCATTAATATAGACCAGTGTCATTGGATTCTTGGAGTAATAGATATTGTAAATAAAAAAATCATATTTGCGGATTCAATGTCTCGAGGACCTGCTACAATAAGTTTTACTATATTAGAAAACCTTCAAAAATATTTGATCGAAGAATCAAACAATAGATTAGGTAATGATTTTGAATTATTATACATGGACTCTCCGCAGCAAACTAATGGCTATGATTGTGGAATTTGTTTGTGTTTGAATTCATTCTACTTAAGCCATAATTATGCACTGAATTACGACGTCAGAGAAGCAGATAAAATGAGAATATATATTGCGCATTTGATTTTATCTAATAATTAAGGTATCTAACATCATAGATTACTTTTATAGCATGTATATAGTTTATTGTTTAGTATTTAGCATTCGAACGAGTCAATAAACTGTGTCTGAATCTCTTTTAATAGTTCCAGTGAAATATCATCTTTATTATCCGATAATTCAGTGATCATATCAACAAGATTATAGATTCTTTTCATTTGTATCACTATTTTATCGTTATCAATACGTTCTTCTTCAGTCATTTCATTTGAAATTCTTCTGGCTCTATCTACCGTTAAATTATCACTTATTAAATATGCTTCTTTAATTATATCAGGGTTAAAAAACTCTTTTGCAAACTTTAATCCACTATTTTTGATAAGACATGGTTCCGAAGATGTTTGATAATGCATATTTAATTTTTGATCTTCTGTTTCTGTCGTTTTCATTGTTAAGTGTGTGACACGAGGTTTTGCCTTTAAAATTATTGCTATATCTTGAAAATGAGTTGATAAAAAGACTGTTGACTTTGTTGTTAATAAGTGTTCAGTAATTGCAAGGGATATTGAAAATCCATCTCCAATACTAGAACCACGTCCTAGCTCATCGATCATAATAAGTGTTGAAGGAGATAAGTCATCCAGAAAATATGCCATTTCCTTCATTTCAAATGCAAAAGTAGAAGTCGTCAATTCCATTGTGTCATTACAGAAACGTCCGTGTAATTTAGTATATATGGGCAAAATTGCTGATTCGGCGGGTATCAGAGATCCCATTTGAGCCATAATACAGATTAGAGCAACTTGTCTTAAATAAACAGACTTACCACTCATATTACAGCCGGTAATGATTTGAAGTGCAGATGTTGATTGAGAGCTACTAATATCATTTGGAACAAAATTATCAATTATGGTTTCTAATATTGGGTGACGAGCCTTTTTAACCAATAATTTATTAGAAAATGTTGGAATGCAATGGCTCCTTTTTGTTGCATTATGGGCAAAACAACAAAGCAAGTCCAAAAGGGAAACAGCTTCTGAAATCATGAATAAGACAGAAATATTACGATTAATTTGTGAAAAAAGTTCTACAATTACTTTTTCACTTATTATGAGAATTTCTGAAATAACTTCTTTTAATCTTGCATTTTTTTTAATGATGTCTGTAGTGAAACATTCAATATGATTTTTTTTTTGTACTAAATTAATGAATACATCTGGAACTTGATTAAGAAGAGGCATATCATTCTTTTTAATCTTAATAAAAAATCCTCGAGATGCATCATAACTGTAGTCCAATGTCATTTCATACTCCTCAGATAGTTCTTGTACTCTATCTGTTATTTCATTTATAGTTTTCTTATATATTTGTCTGGAAATATCTAACAGCCCATTGGCTCCACTTTTGACTGCATAAGATCGTTGATTCTGTAATTCTAAATTTGAGGTTGCCCAAACGCAATCTTCATTAATATACTTATGTATTTCTTTTTCTATTATGTCTATTTTTGAATTACCTAAAATCTCTTTTATTTCAGTCAAGAGTCTACTTTCAAAGGAGTTTGTGTTTAAAATATTGTATATTTGTCTAGTTGTTATAATAGAATTTTTTAACGATATAATATAGTTAATTTTTTGTTCTGGTTTTATATCTATATTACCAACTGACAATAATTTTGAAAATAATCGATCCAAATCTTGGTAATTTCTTAACTCACTTCTTAAATTTTCCAATAATTCATCTTCCTGTTGCAATTCAGAGACTAAAGTATACCTTAATCCAATATTTTCTTTATCTGTTAAAGGTTGCAAAATATTATTTCTTAAAGTCCTAAAACCCATTTTAGTACAAGTTGAATCTAAAAATTTTAAAAAACTCATTCCATTCTTATCAAATTTATTTTCAACTAGTTCAAGAGCTGCAATTGTTTTATTATCAATCAACATTGAATTTTCAGTCCCTTCATATTTAATCCTATATTTTCGTAATTTGTTAAAGAGCTGGTTGGATGATTTCATTGAGATATCATTTGTATATTTAATAGCCGCTGAAACAGCACTTAATGCAAATTTTTTTTCAACAACCTCTTCAATTAAATTTTTGACATCACCATTAGTAAGTGAATATTTAGAAATAACATCAAGACCATCAATATCATTAAAGAGCCTAACAGGTGCTTCACATATTTTTACACACTCTGAAATATTAAATTTGATAATAGTGGCCAATTTAGAAACGGTTGGAGATAAAGAAGAATTTGGTAATAAAATATCAGTTGGTTGGTATAACTGAATTTTATGAACAGTTCTAATAAATATTTGTGAATCCATATAGTCAGATAAAATCATTTCACCTGTATTATAATTTATTATACAAATTCCAACCCTTGTACCAATATCTTTTGGTGATTCAAATATGACAAAAAGAATCCTTTCGTTCTCAGTAAACATCCTTGTATTTGTGCTGGTTGCACCTTTAGTATTAACATTATTTATTGTTGATATATTATTACTAAAAGATTTCAATCTTGATCTTGTATTTCTAAACGATTTACTACCACTAGTAGTATTTCTATTATATAAAGATGTATTTCTAGATTTCAATATGTTAATATTTTTCGATTTTAATTCATTTCTATAAAATGTAGCAGTTTTTGCTAAATTATTTTCTTGCAATATCCCAGAGGTATTAGCATTTGAAGTACGACTAGAATTAGCCGCCGAGCTAGAAGTATTAAAACATTTTGCATTTATAAAACTGGAAATATTCGAACTTGACATTATTTAGTTGATACCCTGTTTGTTCAATAGCACTCTGATATTTTCTCACATATACTGTAACAGATGTTTAACGTATGAGAATATCAAGAGATGTTCTTAAATATGTAACATTTAAACTAAATAAAAGAAGCTTAAAGGCTTTAAAATAACAAAAAATTAAAAAAAACGACCCCGGAGAGGATTGAACTCTCGATCTTGCGATTAACAGTCGCACGCCTTAACCAGCTTGGCCACGGAGTCTGTTAAGTTACAAAAATTGTTTCCACTGGAAGGACGTATCGTCTGAATTAACAGCGTCTGTGCTGTAGGAACATTGGCAAGAACAAAATAATAATGGTGATGGATGGACATGAATGGTATACAATTCACTAAGAATGCAAGACCTAGACGTAAATGAAATGAGATATATAAGAGATCAAACTTGGCTTGATAGGACAGTGTGCAAAATATGAAACAGTGAATAGCCATGGACCTTCTCAGTAGCAAACGGTCGATTGAGTATATACAGTATATCATTCTGACCATCATTTACCTTAAATGGTTTCTACTTGCAATGGCTAACCTTTTTATTGAATATAAATACCGGCATCTCCTTTATGAGATCTTTAATTATTTCTTTTCCATTCATTGTGTGCATTATATTATATATACCTTCTTTAATTATTAAGAGACCGGAGAGATATTTCCATTTAGTAAATAAATACTTAAGGATTTTTTAATACTGAAGCAAATCCAATCAAACAATTCTACTACAGATAAGTCATTTTTATCATTCAGCTCTATCATTAGTATATGAAGTAGTATGTGCTTTTACGGCATTTAAAGGTTGTCGTTGATCTTGAGTCGATAGTATCGAGTATCATGGATTACTATAGAACTGGTAAAATTGCAGTAGAGAGAGGGTCCTTCCTATGTATTGAATTGTACAACAGGTTCTTTTAGGTCGTTTGGATGTTATCTTTGGGAATGATTGTAAGCTGTGCTATTCGAGGATGTGTGTCAATCATGTTTCATTCAGAGTATTATAAGATTGTTATATAACACAAAAGTTTACCGTTTTATAGTTCTTTCAGCTATTTTACTAGTTAATATTATCAAATAGTTCGTATAGTGTGATGAGTATACGATATTGAAATTTTCAGTTGACATTTTGATGAGATAGAATGAATAATTATTAAGAACATTGTTGTGGATGCATATATGTATTTAAAATTTATTGAATAAACTTCTTTCTGCTCTCTTAAATTATTTTTCATAATCATTAGTAGTTATACAGTTAATTCAATTAAACTAACATATCAGAGAGTGAAAAAAAGAGAGAATGAAGCAAAGGATTAGTGCATTGGATATTCAATTATTAGCTGGTGAATTGAGACAAGAGTTAGAAGGCCATAGATTGAATAATATCTATAATATTGCAGATTCAAGTAGACAATTTCTTTTGAAATTCAATAAAGTTGATTCAAAATTCAGCGTTGTTGTTGATTGTGGTTTAAGAATTCATACAACAGATTTTAATAGACCTATTCCTCCAGCACCTTCAGGTTTTGTTGTAAAATTAAGAAAACATTTGAAATCAAAACGATTAACTTCCTTAAGACAAATTGTTAATGATAGAATTTTAGTTTTACAATTTGCTGATGGTTTATATTATTTAGTATTAGAATTTTTCAGTGCTGGTAATGTTATATTATTAGATGAAAATAGAAAAATTTTATCATTGCAAAGAATTGTTCATGAACATGAAAATAAAGTTGGTGAAACTTATGAAATGTTTGATGAAAAAATTTTTGATTTAAATTATGGTAAAGAATTGAATGAACCTAGAAATTATTCAAATGAATTAGTTGAACCTTGGTTAAATGAAGTCAAATCAAAATTTGAATTAGATTCTTCCTTATTAGCAGAAGATAAAAATGACCAAAAGAAGAAAATCAAGGTTACATCAATTCATAAACTTTTACTTTCAAAAGAACCACATTTATCATCAGATTTAATTTCAAAAAATTTGAAATTGCACAATGTTCATCCATCATCATCAAGTTTAGACTTTTTAGATAAAATCGACATTTTAGTGAAAATTTTAAATGATACTGAAAAAGAATATAATTCCTTATTAGTACAAGAAAATAGAAACGGTTATATATTAGCAAAGAAAAATTTGAACTATAATCCAGAAAAGGATAATGACGATTTAGAGTATATTTATGAAACATTTCATCCATTTAAACCGTTTATTGAATTAAAAGATAGTGAAGAATCAAAGGTAATAGAAATTGAGGGACAATATAATAAAACATTGGATAAATTTTTTTCAACAATAGAATCATCGAAATATGCCATCAAGATTCAAAATCAAGAACAATTAGCTAAAAAAAGATTAGAAGATGCTCGTTTGGAAAATCAGAAGAAAATAGATGCATTATTAAACGTACAAACGTCTAATGAAGAAAAGGGTCATTTGATCATTGCTAATGCAGAGTTAATTGAAGATGTTAAAATGGCTGTGAAAGGATTAGTTGATCAGCAGATGGATTGGAATACAATTGAAACTTTGATCAAGAGTGAACAGAAAAAAGGTAATAAAGTTGCCCAGAGAATTGTACTGCCTCTTCTTTTGAAAAAAAATAAAATTAATGTTTTATTACCGCTAGCAGATGAAGGCGAAAGTTCTTCAGAGGATAACTCTTCTGATAGTGATTCCTCAGATAGTGCATCCGAATTTAGTAGTTCTGATGATGAATCTGACATTTCAGATTCTGATATTGAAGAAGATGATGAAAGAAATGACCGCAAAAAATCTAGAAACAAAAAATTGGTTGAAAAGAAGGGTATTGATGTCCTAATTGACCTTGGATTATCAGCATACGCCAATGCTTCTCAATATTTTGAAATCAAAAAAAATAATGTAGAAAAACAGAAGAAAGTTGAAAAAAATGTTGAAAAAGCAATGAAAAACATTGAAGAGAGAATAGACAAGCAATTGAAAAAGAAGTTAAAAGAATCTCATGATGTTTTAAAAAAAATTAGAACTCCATATTTTTTTGAAAAATACAGTTGGTTTATTTCTAGCGAAGGATTTCTAGTATTAATGGGTAAAAGTGATCTTGATACTGACCAAATTTACAGTAAATATATTGAAGATGATGATGTCTATATGACGAATGAATTTGGTACAAAGCTATGGATTAAAAATCCTGAAAAAACAGAAATTCCCCCAAATACTTTGATGCAAGCAGGTATTTTATGTATGTCAAACAGTGAATGTTGGTCAAAAAAGATTGCATCACCTCCCTGGTGGTGTTTTGCGAAGAATGTCAGCAAGTTTTCTGATGTTGATAATACAGTTTTACCTACAGGTGCATTCCGTTTAAAGGATCAAAAAATACAAAACTATATCCCACATGCTCAATTAGTAATGGGGTTTGGATTTTTATGGAAAGTAAAGACTACATTGGGTGATGATAATGAAGAAGAAGAAGAAGAAGAAGAAGAAGAAGAAGAAGAGAGCGAAAATATTGAAAAAGCAGAAGGAGATGATGACGAAGAAAAAGAATTAGACAACGAGATTGTCGAAGAACTAAGGTCGGAAGATGTTAAATCAGAAGCCAATGATGAAACTGATGAAAACTATGATAATTTTGATATTGGTGTTGGCATTGATAATGAACTTAATGATTTTTCTAATGAACCAGAAATCAATAACATGAGATCGAGAATCAATTCAAATAAGTCAATTCAATCAATTAGAGAAATGGATGCTACAGCTACTGTACTGTCTATGGTTGAAAATATGAATAAAAATGTTCGTGGTAAAAAGGGTAAATTAAAGAAGATGCAAAAAAAATATGGAAATCAAGATGAAGATGAACGTCTAATTAGATTGGAAGCATTAGGAACATTAAAAGGTATAGAGAAGAAAAACCAACAAAATATTGAAGAAATGATAAAAGAAGAAAGAAGAGAAATTAAGAAGGAAAGACGTGAGAAACAGAAAAAATTGCAAGCATTAAGTTTTACTAAGGGTGATAAGGTAAAATTTAATTACAAAAAATTAAAAGGAGAACTGAAACCTACCATTGATGAAAATGATGAAGTATTAGATATTGTTCCCGTTTTTGCACCATGGCCAGCATTATTGAAATATAAATATAAAGTTAAAGTTCAGCCAGGTTCAGCAAAAAAGACAAAGACAGTTAATGAAATATTACATTATTTCTTAAACAGAAAGGTAGACTCATCTTCTGTTGATAAAGAAATTGATTGGCCGAAAGAGCATGAAATTATTAAAACATTGAAAAGTCAAGATTTAGTATTATCAATTTGTGTGGATAAACTAAAAATCACAATCCCTGGACAGAACTCAAATGGTAATAATAATAAGGGTAAGAGTAGTAATTCTAATAAATCAAAAGTTAATTCGAGATCTAGAAAAAGATAAAAAAAAATGATTGATTGAAATAAAATCAATTTCATACATTATATGTATACATATATATTGCATTCATATTTCTATAAAAAGTAGTAAAAGAGCTGAATTTAATTCTAATATTATACATTTTCAAGTAATATAGTAAAATATATAAGGATGTAAAAAGAAGTTAAAAAAATTGTGTTGACTATAGATTATCTATGTATTTTAAATATACAAATATTTTTTTTTTTATTTTTATCTTTTTTTTTTCATTTAATGACTGTTTGTTTATTTTCAATATAAAAAAGAATTATAAACCTTGTTGTAATCTTTCTTGTAATTTACTTTTAGCAAAACCCCATGCACCTAATAAACCTTTATCTAAATCTAAATGCATTTGTGGTTCATTAGTTGGTGGTTGAGTAACTCTTGAAGCAATAGTAGCAGGATCTGTCTCTAGAATAATACCATTATCAATAGTTTCATCAATTGCTAATAAAACCATATCATAATTATCTTGAATATTTTTTTTATCTATGCCAGAATCTAAAATTAAATCTAAAGAATCTTTAAAAGCAGTAAATGCCTGTTGTAAAACTAATTCATTTTCATCTAATGATGACATTAAACATAATGTAACATCCATATATTCTTTATATAAAATTAAATGATCTTCAAAAATTATAATTTCAGAATCTTGTCTATGAATTTTTTTAGCTAATCTTACTTCAAATTCTTTCTCTTTCTTTACAGAATTAAAAATAGATTGACCTGAAATATGTGGTGGCTGATAATATTTTGAATAAACTCTTTCCCCATTACTACCTAATATTAGAACAGCTTGGACTGTATATAAACTTAAAGATGACATCATTTTATAAAAAAAAAGAAAAATTTATAATTCTTTTTTAGTTCCTTTCTATTTTATATGATATATAATCGTATTTAAAACTTTGAAGTACCCTATTGTATTCAGTTTTATTCAAATTCAAAAATAACTAGATTCTATTGTCTTGTATAACCACTATTTTTTATAACAGAAAAAAAAACCAGCTTCAATTCAATCAGTTTGATACAATTTCAATCAATTGATCTATTCTCCTATCAAATTAATGTTATAATCTATTCAATAATTTACACTTTTCACTCGTTAATTTCTTCCAAAATCTCTTAAATTTTTTTTTTTGACAACGTGTGTCCTTCAAGTTTTCCAAAATTTCAAGTTTTTTTGATCAAAAATGAAAAATATTCATTTCCGGGTAAATTCAGCAACATCAAAAATTGGAAACTGAAAAAAAAAATTTCATTGAATTAAAGAGGCAGAAGTTTCAGTTTTTAGTAGGATAAAAGTGAGATTAAGGTAGGATAATTGAGGTACAATCTGTGGAAATAGATAGTGGAAGTTTTCTGTTGATAAAGTGCTGAAGTTTAGGATTTGAGTAAACTTTAAAAGAGGAATAAATAGGGGAAACATAAGTTATCGTTACTGAAAGGAAAAAAAAATTAAGATGACTTCAAATCGTGAATTTTATTTTGGTTTGTTGCGTATTTCGATATTACAATTATTGAAAGCACAAGGTTTTGATAAATCAAAGCCAAGTACTGTTGATACAGTTACAGACCTATATATTCGTTTCTTAGAATTATTGATTGGTGAAATTAGTAAAATGGCAAGAACAAGACAAGATCAAGATGATAAAATTGCATTACAAGATATAACTATGGCATTTCAAAATTTAGGTTTAATTAAACCTGTTGATGTATTAGATGTTTATGATGAAAATCCAAATTTAGCAAGTGATTTGGGTGTACAAAATTTTAAAGACTGGTGTATTAATAATGTACAAAAACAAGATGAATTTTTAATTGCACTACCGACAACAGAATTATTAGATATTGGTAATAAAAATTTAAAAGAACCATTAGCATTAATACCTGAATATATAAACCAATTACAACATAAACAAAATGAAGAAAATAATAAAAAATTTGAAGAAGATGTATTTTTAGAAGAATTAGTAAATAATGGAGATTTTGATAATTGGATTAAATTCGTAATGGCAAAACAAAGAATAAATTTGTCAAAAAAAATTTCAAAAAATCAACAACTAAATATTGAATCATTGCCTTCAATACCAGGATTAAGAAATTCAATATTAGAACAAAATTCTTTAAATAATATTACAAATAATGATTTATTACCAAGTTCAATAGATGTTGATGAAAATGATGATATTCCTGACTATTTAAAAAGAGGATCTGAACTAATACGAAAATTGCCAATAATGATGACAGATTCAAGACTAGAAAATATAACTTTATCATATGAAAATGATGATGATGATGAAAAATTTAATAATAAACATTCAGAAGATGATGATGATGATCTAAAAGACAAAAATGCTGAAGATAATAATGTTAGTGTAATAAATCAAGATAATAATGATGAAAATGTACCATTTAATGATATGCAGGAAAGCGTTGTTGGAAGTTTCTCTTTAGATGCAAATCTTAATACTGAATTTGCAGAAATGGAGGACATGGACAATACATTTCAAAGAAGGGATTCAATAGATTTTCATGACCAACCAAGATTTAATAATTATTAATACTAATTAAAAAATGAGCAGGAAAAAAAATAAATATGTAATTAGTTAGCGTATAATTTTTATTTTATTACTAATATACATTTAATTTGAAAACTATATATGCATTATCACCTACGTTTCTTACAACTTTCTTCTTGATTTAAACTTTTGATTCTTTTTAAAATTACCTTTACCAATCTTATTTCTCATATCAGATTTTTTAGGTGGTAATTTGACATCATCGCCATCATCATAGTCATTGTTATCACCAGCTCTTGTACCTTTTTTGAATTTCAATTTGTTCTTTTGACCTCTAATTGGACCATCTCTAACTGCATCAAGATATGCATTAATACCACTGGTAACAGCCTTTAATGGATCCTCTTCATCGATTCCAGAAGATTTAGTACCTTTAACAACTAATTTACCATCAGCATCGAAACTGAAAGCATCATTTTCTTTCAACTTTCTGTGTTTGTCTTGATTGGATTTCCTTACCTTAGTAGTTGAAATATGAGCTAAACTTTGGGAATCTAATAAATCCAAAGGATTATCTCCAGATTCTATGATAAATTGCTTAGAACCCTTCTTCTTACCTTTTCTGGTAGTTTGATTTTCAGCATCATCGTTATCTTCATTATCAGATGAATCGTAGATAGCTTCATCGAATGCTGACATAAATCTAGAACCTTTATTTGATGATTCACTTGGTACTTTGTTGGATTCAACTTCTTCTTCATCCTTTCTCTTTGATCTGTTACGGGTTTTTCTGATATTTGATAACAATCTTCTGTCTTCTTCAGGAAAATTTTGTTCCAAATATTCGTAACCAAATCTTCTGATTAGTCTTTCGATGATGTTTTTAACTTTAGATTTAAAATGGCCAGTGTGTTCATTTGACCAACGTAATAATTTTGGTAATAACGATGGAACTTTTGATTGCATTAACTCAACTGGTAAACCCAAGATACAAACTTTAGTGAAACCAATAGCACTTTTGACAATTTCTCTTGAGTTAGAAGTCAAATATAATTCGATAGTATCATATATATCTAATAGAACAGATGTATCTAATTCGTCTTTGAATTCAAATACTAAGCAAGCATAAGCAGTGATGGTTGCGCTTACCATATGTTGAGATTCACCGATTAAACCAGCTGAAATAATTTTGAAAAACTCAGATACTGAGGATGGCTGATCAGGACTGGTTTCATCATGACCTGGGATTTGAGATAACTTGATGATACCGTTTGGTGCGTTCATTTTTTTAGCCATGGTAATTAATGTATCAAAGGAACCTTCTCTGGATTTTTCATTGACATCTTTAGTGCATAATATGACTTCAGCTGCAATTCTAACAATGAAGCCTAATTGATCAAATGGAAGTAATTCTACTAATGTTTTAATTGCAGATAATCTAACACTCTTAGCAGAAGTGTTAACAGTTTCAGCATTATCAATGATGACTTTAGCAATATCTGAGATATAAGCAGATAAAGCTTCAGATCCAGATTCTAATTCAGATAGCTTAGTTATAATTCTGTAGGCTCTCTTTTGAGTTAAAGCATCCGGTGAGCTAACAGTTGCACTAAAAATAGAAAATAGAGCAGAGTAAGAAGTAACTGGAACATATTTGGACATACAAATAATTAAATCTAATAAGGTAGCACTCAATTGAGGTTTACCTTTTTGAATCTTTTGAGATTCTTCCTTCATTGCATTATTTAATAATCCACAAACATTATTGAATGTTTTTTCCAAATCATCTTTTAAAGTAATCTTAACAAAAGCTTCGATGGTTTCCAATATATAACCTCTTGTGTTTGGCGCAGTTTCAGTGTAGATGTTAAATAAAACAGCTAAAGTATTAACAGCTTTGGTAGATAAATATTCTAAATTTTTCTTTGCTTGAGAAGCTGGGAAATGTTGTTGCAATAAAACATCATCTGCTAAGGCGCCTTCAGCATACATTGCATTACTTTCAACTAAAACCTTAAATGAGTGACAAATAGTAGTTCTAAGTTCAGCTTTACTGTATAACAATGAAGATAATTCAGAAGCAAATTCATCTGTAAATGATTCAATCAAGTCAGTTGGAAGTTCACAGAAGTGAGGTAGGGTTGACCATAATTGATCGACAACAGTTTGAAAGATTTTTAATTGAACAGACTCTGCTGGTAGCTTTTCGAATTTGGATTCAAAAAGTTGAATTAATGGGATAATTGTGTTAACGAAGGTTGATAATTCAGCATTCTTAGTGTAATCTCTTAAAATTGGTAATAACCAAGCTCTACCAGGTTGGTCATTAGTAGGATTATCTAGATTTAAAGGTAAATAAGAAAGAACGACAGCTGGGCCCATACCAGAAATAGCACTACCGATAACTTTTTCAGCCTCATTCTTGAATTCTAAATAGTTTTCTTCATGAATTCTCCATTGATCAACTAATAATAATGGCTTAATGAAATGAGGATCAGCTCTGTATCTAAATTTATTAAAAATAACAGAAAGAACATTTAAAATATCTTTTGCACAATGAATATATTTAATGGACAGAAAGTCGACCATAATTTCAGAAAGTTCACTTAATACACCATCAACTACTTTATATGTTTTTTCATCAACAGTTGGTTTTTCTAACAACAAATCATCTTTAATGGCATTTGTTAATATAGCAATTAAGCATTGGGATGCACTATAATAAATTTCAGGAGCTTCACTAGCTAAATAAGTAGACATTAATTTGAATACATCAGGAATTTTGATTAAACATTTTAATGGTTGGTGTACGGCATAAGAAATTATACCTTTAACAACAACAGCAATCCAAGCACCGGCTAAATGAGTATCATTATTAGATGGTTTTAGAGAAAATATAATATCTAAGACATTTAAATATTTATTTTCAGCTAAACCTGAAGAAACATTTGATTCAGCAAATGACTTGAATAAATTTTCAAAACATTCAAATGCTGAAGTAACTAGATATTGATCAGAATTTTTAGTAGCTTCTAATAATAAATCACATAACTTTTCAACTTGTGATGATGGCCATTGATTACTTGGGAGAATTTTACTAATAAATTTAATATGATTAATAATTTTATGATTTAAATCACCTGGACCAGATTGAGCTTTAAATTTTTTATTTGAGATAGTTGATAATTCCGTTACATTATTAGATAATGATTTAATAATAAATGAAGCAACATAAATAGAAGCAACATGTTCGGCAGTTGGACCTGGTGGTGGATTTGATAAAATTTTAAATATACCATCACTTGCTCTCTTTCTTACTTTTGGTCTTGGATCTAATGCTAATTCTAATAAACCTTGTAAACCCCTTCTTGGAGTAACAGATAAATCATGAGTATTGTTCCAACCTTGAACATCTTGAGCAATTAACAAAGATTCTAAACAACCAATAGATGATCTCATTAGAGGAGCACTTGCCTTTTCGTCAGTAATAAATGGAGCGATTTTTGTTAAAATTTCTGGAAATTTTGATTTTAATAAACTCTTTGGAGCATATTGGAAAATAATATCTAATAAATATGTTGTTGAAGTAGCAACTTGGATATCTTTGATTTGTTGAGTATTTTGATCAATAGCTTGATCTAATAATGACATTAAAGAAATTAAATAATTGACAATATTTTTTGAAGTATCATTTGTTTCTAAGCCTTTAATATTTTCTTCAACAGCAGACAATATGATAGCAATATGTTTTTGATTATCTAATTTAGAATTAATTTGAAATCTAATCTTCGAAAGTCTATCTTCTAACTCAAGTAAATGAGCTACTTGATCAGCATCCATAATTAAATTCTAATTCTCGTAATTTTCCTTCGATCTATTCTTCAAATTTGATTACTCAATAACAAAATGGGTTTAACGTTGCTAAAATTTCTTAAATATACAATTGTTTCTATAATACTTTATTAGTTAAAATGAGATGAGATGAGATGAGATGAGATGAGATGAGATGCTTCAAACAAAATTTTTCAAAAATTTTCTTAAAACCTATATCATTCTATACGTACTCGATTTTATGAAATTTCCAAAAATATTTGAAATTTTAAAGAGATTTAAAGGAAATTTCAGTAGAAATAGTGAAATAAAATGGTTAAGATACTTTGAATTGGTGCTTAAGGGCCTTTACAATTGAGCATAACCCTGTTTTAGAGTTACATTAAGTGTTTACTGCTAGATAAAGTGAAGGGTTAGAGGGAGATAGCATTTTAAAAAAGAAAAAAAAGATTGGTTAAAATATGGCATGCGGATTAGTGAGGATCAGATTAGCTAGATTTGGTAGAACCAACACTCCAATTTATAATATTGTTGTAGCTAATGCTAAGAAGGCAAGAGATGGTAAGCCAATTGAAGTTCTTGGCGTTTATAATCCAATACCAAAAAAAGTTAAGGTTAAAAATAGCGAAAAAAATGAATCAATACAAATTAAAGATGTTCAATTAGATTTTGATAGAGCAAAATATTGGATTGGTGTTGGAGCTCAACCAAGTGAAACGGTTATTAGATTATTCAAAAAAAGTGGTATATTAGGTGAAGAATGGGGTAAAAAATATGAATCTTCAAGAAAAGTTATCGTACCGAGAAGGGAAGTAATGGAATAATTATACTTAACAAAATATTTGTATATAATGATCCTTTTTTTTTCTTTTGTCACATTAAAAATTCTTTAAACTTATTACTCTATAAATATTCAAAGTAGAATTATATATAAATATAAAACATGTAAATAAAATATTTTACTTCTGATAATATTATTTTTATTAATAAAAACGAAAAAGTAAGCAACTCTATTTATTCATTGTTCTCTATACTAAAAATATATTTTTAGTTTAACTAATTAATTAATTATTTATTTATTTATTTTTACAATTGCAAAATGATGTATTTTTACTTATTAAAAATAGCATATTAAATTTATTTTTTCTTTTGTTGTTGTTGTTGTTGTTGTTGAACCTGATGGTGATGGTGATGGTGATAAAGTAAACTATTTGAAGCTGTGCGAGACAATGTTGGTTTTGTCATAAAATATTGTGAAGAATTACTTCTTGGTCTGTTTAATGTATTTGTATTATTATTTAAATTTGCGCTATCCCTTCTTGATGATATTCCTTGATTATTATTATTTAAAGGAGAATATAAGGGTGATGAAAGTTCATTTGAATTAATTGTTGGTTTATTAAATCCATCAATTGGTGGTTGTAAAAGTGATGTTCCTTGAAATATAGTTGAATTGGAATTAGGAGTATTACTATTTGCAATTAATAATTCATTAAAATTTATTGGAAATGTTGTACTTTGTTGTAATGATGTAATTGAATTTGTTCTTGAAATTTCATTTCCATTTAAATATTCACTTTTAATTTCAATTTGTAATCTATATCTAATTAATGTTAATAACCAGTTATTTTTTTCAAGACCAATATCAATATTTCTATTTTTTGATTCAGTAATTGAAATTTTTGCAACTTTATTTAAAATACCAAATGGTGGATTTGAATAATCGAATGGTGTTGTTGATGGATCAGTTGAAATTGATTGATAAATTTCTAATAATAAATTTAAAAATTTTTTTGTAAATAATTTTGAATTATTTTGAATGAATGTTGAATTTGAATTTGAATTATTTGAATTATTTGAATTTCTATTATTAATTTCTGAAATTGTACTTGCTAAAGAAATATTACTTTCATTATTATTATTAAAATAACCATTTGAATTTTTCAAATAAAAGCCATTATTAAAATTATTAAAATTACCATTTACTGGAGTTTGTAAACCATTTAAATTTGAATTTGAATTTGAATTTGAGTAAGATATTTGATTAAATGAAATATTTGGTGGTTTAATATAATTTAATGGTGTATCAATTTTATTTAAATCTTCAAAATCGTAATTCATATTATAATTCATATTGATATCATTATTCATTTCAATATCATTATCATTATCATTATCTGTATCTATAAGGTTACTATTATTACTGTTATTACTGTTATTATTATTATTATTATTAAAATTTGTATTCAAATGTAAAAAATTTTGTGGATGTAGAGGTACTGGTGCTTCCATATTGTCTTTATCAGTTTCAATATTATTACTATTATTATTATTATTAATTTTCTTTTTTAAATAATTACTATTAAAAGTACTATTAAATTTATCTAATAGCATAGTGAGTGTATTGGTGAATGAGTGTCTGTCTGAATATATATATTTGTATATATATATGAATATATATATATATAAAATTATAAAAGAATGTATGAGAGTATTAAATAAGAATAAAGTTTTTCTTTCTTTCTTTCTTTTTTTCAACTGAGTAACTAAATAATTAAATCATATGCGTTCAAGTATTTAATAATTTAAATAATTAATTGGTACAATAGTAATTGCTAATTGACAAAATAGACAATTTTCCAAAGAGACTACCCACATTTTTCTTCCATTCCAAATGAAATACTTCCAGATCTACCGCAGAGATCTCTGAAGATCTCTGCAGGAGCAGAAAAAATAGAGTAACGCGTAAAAATTTGTCTTTCTCGAGCAAAATTTCATAGATCCGTTCCCCAAATGAAACACGTTATCAGCATTAACTAACTAACTAAATAAGTAAGTAAGTAACTAAGTAAGTAACTATATCAGGAATAAATACCGTAAGTCGTATCGTGTCGTATCGTATCGTGTCGTGTCGTACACCGTGCACAGCTCAGTGGAGTGATCTCCGGCTCCGACTCCGACTCCACTCCGTTTCAAATGCTTATTGCCTATTCTGGTAAGATAATTAGGGTGGGTTTCCCATCCCCGGAAACGGGTAACACCCGCACCCACTTACCCCCTTTCGACAGTTTCAAGTAGCATTTGCCTGGTCGGGGACACTAGAACAAGTTACAAGTGTTCCCTCCGGTCTTCCGGTCTCCCGCCTTGTGTCCGCTTTCATATCATCTCACTTTTCACTTTTCACTCTCCCCGTTCTTCTCCTCCAAAGAAAAAGGGAATACAAAACAGAAACTCATCTGTTGGGAAAGTCAAAAGCCATCAGACACAACAACCATAACAACCACAACCACAACCACAAACAGAGCTCGGCGGCATGGATAGATATGACAGACAAGTACGGCTATGGGGATCATATGGTCAGCGGCTAATAGAATCATCATCTGTTTGTATTATAACCAAGAATGTCGATTCAGTTTTGGTTACAGAAACATTGAAAAACTTGATATTATTAGGTTATTCTAATATCAAGATATTGATTGACAGTGGTAGTAGTACTAGTAGTCATGAACATCATCACTACTCTTTCTTCAATTTGGATGATTTAAAGAAATTAAATAATGATTCAATTGTATCAATTGATTTAGTTTATTTGGAAAAAAATAATCTTATTGATCTTGTTGATACAGATCTTAATAATGGTTCGATCGATTGGAACTCATTTGATATCATTTTATTAATTAATTCTTATTATAATAAATTATTAATTGAAAATTATTTAAATAAATTATTAATACCAATTTTAATTGCATTTAATAATGGATTTTATGGATATTTACATATTCATTTTAATAATAATTTACCACATTTTATATTACAATCACATCCTGATTATATTAAACCAAATTTAAATTTTTTTAAAATTAATAATTGGTTTCAATTAAAAAATTATATGAATAATATTAATATTGATATTTTAAATGATTTAAATCATTTAAATAATTTACCATTTATTATTATTTTATATAAAATGATTGAAGATTTTGAAAAATTTAATATTAATTATAATGAAAATGATTTAACAATTGATTTTTTAAAAAATCAATTGTTAATTTTTTATAAAAAAAAATTTAATACTATTAAATTTAGTTCAAATTATTATGATTCTTATAAAAATATTAATTCATTATTAACTAATAAATTTAATATTGAAAAATTTTTAAATATTTTTAATGAATTATCTAATGATAATTATAATTTTTTTCATTTAAATGAAAAAAATTTTGAATTAACATCAACAGATTCAATATCAATTTTAAATTCAAATATTTTAAAATTATTATTTTTATTAAAAATTTATTTAAAAAAAAATAATTTTCAATTACCATTAGATGGTGAATTACCTGATATTGAATCTTCTGATTCAAAATTATATAATGATTTGAAAAAATTATTTAATGAAAAATCAGAAAATGATATAAATAAATTTATTGATACATATAAATTTTATTCAAATGAAAAAAATTTTAATATTCCAGAACAATTAATTAAATTTTTTTGTAAAAATTTAAATCAATTTGAAATGATAAAACCTTCAAATAAAAAATTAATTGATTTCTTTAATGAGAAATATTCTGATGATATATTAAATAAATTATTATATTTACAAATTAATCAACATTTTGATGAATCTATTGAAATAAAATCAAATAATAACAATAATAATAATAATAATAATCAAAACTCATTCAAACTCTCAAATGTACCTTCATATCCAACTGCTTCTTTAATTGCAGGTTTAATTGCTCAAGAAACAACAAAATTAATTACACATCAATATATTCCAATTGATAATACATTAGTTTATGATGGTATAAATAGTGATATGAAAACTTTAAAAATTTAATTAGTTCTTTTTTATATATAATATTATTATTTTTTTATTTTATTTATATATATATATATATATATATAAATATTCATAAGTCATCAAAACTACCTTGCATTCCAGTATTAGATTTTTTTTTCTTTTTACTCTCTAAAACACTCTCTTTCCAATCTTGAGTAACTTGGTTTTCATCATCAGAATTATTGTCACCATTCAAAATTTCCTGTTCGATTGCCTTTCTCTTTAATTCCATTCTATTTCTTCTTTCCATTTTAGTTTCCTTTGTTTCTGTTTGATGAGACCAGGATTGATTTTTCTTTTTAAGTTCACTCTTTAATTTTTTCTTATCATTAGATAACTTTAAATTTTTAAGTTCTTCTATTCTATTTTGTTCACGTTTTTTATCATCATATGCATAAGTATCCATATCAATTATGGGATTAACTAACCAACCATCACCAAATGTGGTAGGTGAGTCTGAATTATCTTTAAAATTTTGAGTAATTTCAGGCATTCTAGGTAATCTAAATAAACCAAACATTTTAGCTAATCCAACATAATCAAATGATTGTAATCTAAAAATAGAACTGGCAGAATGTTTTGAATAATGTCTAATAAAACCAACATATGATTTAACAGCATGATCGAATCTTGCCCTATCTTTCAACATCCAATCTTTAAAAATCACATAAAAATTTTCAGGAAGCTTTTCAACTTTAAGCTTAATTTTTTTCAATTCAATATTTTTAATTTCCATGAAAGGTACATAATCTTCCTCTCTTCCCTCATTCAAGAATGTAATTGCTTTACCTAATCTATTTGCCCTACCAGTTCTACCACATCTGTGCAAAAACATGTCTGCATCATTTGGTGGATCCAATTGAATGACTAGATCTACATCAGGAATATCAATACCTCTTGCTGCAACATCTGTTGTCAATAATACTGCATTGTTTAAAGTATCTGTAAAATTTTGCAATGTTTTAGATCTAGCACTTGTTTGTAACTTACCATGCAAAGAAAAAAAATTTATATCTTCACCAACTATATTTTCTTTGATAAGATACTGAATAAATGAATAAAAATAGGAGACTGAGATACAGGTCGGAAAATATGCGATACATTTTTTAAACTTATAGGTATTCAAAATGCTTATAAATTGTTGAAATTTTAACTCTGGTTTGACAATAGCATAGTTAATTTTTAATGAAGATGGTGCTTGAGTTTTGGAGTTAACTGTTACCTTAACTGGATTTCTCAACCCAGTTTTGAATATATTGTCACCAGCACTGGTGATTGTAGCTGAAAAAAGACCAGTTCTTCTTTGTTTAGGTAAAATACTCAAAATTTTTTCTACATCTTTCACAAAACTTACATCTAATAACCTATCAGCTTCATCTAAAATTACCATACTACACATGGATGTCTTTACGACAGGAATTTTTAAAAAATCAAGGATTCTACCAGGAGTACCAACTAAAATTTGAGGCTTGTTCTCTAGAAAGCTGCTAACATCATCTCTAACCGTATTCACATTTGTTCCAACTAATAATTGTGATCTAATTGGGTGTAAATTTTCTGGATAATGTTCTAAAAATGACTCGAAAACAGATTGTATTTGCTTAGCTAACTCTCTTGTTGGTGAAATTATTAATGAATGGAAATGGGCTCTTTTCATTTTAGAAGTATTAGCTTCTTCTGCAATAATCTTTTCTAACACAGGTATAACAAAAGAAACAGTTTTACCTGATCCTGTTACAGAGTCAACAACAACATCTTTATTACCAGCAAATAATGGAATTGTAGATGCTTGAACTGGTGTCATATTTTCAAAACCCATTACATCGACAGCTGTTCTAATCCATGGTTGAATAGGATACGTTAAATCATCCCATGATAAAGATTTTGACATGCTTTAGCTACCTGACAGCTAAGGTTTAATTATCTTGATGTAATCTTATGTCTATGTATTCAAATATAGCTTTATTTCTGATCTCTTTAACACATTGAATGTTTCATTTATGAAGAATGAAATTAGTGATGAGTTGCAGTGAAAAATTTCAATATTAAAAAGTAGCGGTGAAAAACTGTAGTCCATCCCATCATCGCTCATCGAAAAATATTGTAAAAGTTGAATAGAAAATATGATAGAATCAGTAATAGATAGATATATAAAAAGTATCAGATATTTATTTATTTTCAGTTTGGTAGAATTTTAAAGTATTTATATTCAGTATATATTGTATTAAATTAAAGTCCAAGATTTGATGGTTTGAATTAAATGAAATATTTGAATAATTTATTCAGAAAAATTAAGTTGAAAAGATTGAATAATAATGCTATAGTAAACCCAAACGTTATACAGAAAACAAAATACCTGTTTTGGACAAAGGACCAGTTAATAAATAAAGTTATTGAACTTAATAAAATAGAAACACGATATAAAAATGTATTGATGACAAAGAATAATAAAAATATTTTGCTGGAGGATATCGAAGATAATGTCAGAATGGAAAAATCAAAAAAAAAATTTGATTTCTCAAAATACAATACACGATTTATTGCTTTAAGGTTTGCCTACCTAGGCTGGAATTATAATGGCCTTGCAATCCAAAAAGATTATACTCCTTTACCAACAGTTGAAAGTAAAATTATAGAAGCAATGAATAAGTGTAAATTAATACCTTCAATGAGACCAAATGATTTTAATTTTAGTAGGTGTGGTAGAACTGATAAAGGAGTTAGTGCAATGAATCAAGTTATTTCACTAAATGTAAGATCAAATTTAACAAATGAAGAACAATTATTAAAAGAAAATGATATAAAAGAAATTGATTATGTAAATATTTTAAATCAATTATTACCAGAAGATATACGTATTTCATCAATTTGTCTAAGACCACCAAAATCATTTGATGCAAGGTTTAGTTGTCAAAGTAGGCATTATAAATATTTTTTTCAAGGTAAGAATTTGAGTATTGAAAATATGACAACTGCAGCTTCATACTTTGAAGGTGAAAATGATTTCAGAAATTTTTGTAAATTAGATGGTTCAAAACAAATTAAAAATTTTAAAAGAACAATATTACGCTCAAAAATTATTAAAATTTCTGATAATTTTTATTGTTTTGATTTAATAGGATCTGCATTTCTTTGGCACCAAGTCCGCTGTATGATGTCAATTTTATTTTTAATTGGTCAAAAATTAGAAAAACCTGAACTAATTCTCGATATGTTGGACATTCAAAAAACTTCAAATAAGCCACTATATGATATATCAAGTGATATTCCCTTAATTTTGTATGATTGCTCATTTCCTGAAATGGAGTGGATTGAAAGTGATATAAATAATTACAAATCAATAAAATATGGTAAAAATATGAGTGGTCTAACATTGAATTATCAGTTGAAAGCTTTGATAGCTGAACTGCTAAAAATTAGATTAACTATAAATGAAAGTGATATAGGAAGTAAAACACTTATTAATTTAGGGAATGGAAAAGGAAAACTTGTGACAAAGTATCAAAAAATCAATGATCGACAGGTAATGGACTCAGTTGAAACTGTAAATGAAAAATTTATCAAAAAAATGAAGCAAAAAAATAATCTCTTATAGATAATTATTACCATCTTGCAACTATTTATGAACGAAAGTAAGAAATTTCGCTACTTTCAATGTTAATAAAGTAATTAGTCAAGAGCCCTTAGTAAGGATAATCTAATGCGAGTTAAGTAAATATTTGTAGTATTTCTTGTATATAACTAAAAAGGTTAAATATAACCATTTTATTAAATTTTAAATTGTAAGAATTAAACTTAATTTCTTCAAAATTTTTAAAAATAGCTTGTTACTTAGCTTTCAATTACTATTGAATTAAAACTTTTTTAATAAATTGTAGACGAATTTTTGATTTCAATAGTACGCGTAAAATAATAAATATTAAATTAAAAAAATTCAAGTTCTGAATAAAAGAACTATAAATATATCATAATTATTAATCAAACGTGTGTAATTAAGAAATAAAACTGGGAAAACTAATCAAATTGAAATGTCAATTTTGGATTTTAAACCTGAAGTATGGACAGCTTCCTCAAATGAAGCTTTAAAAGTTTCCTTGGTTGGTGAAAATGCAATTCAATTTTCACCAACTTTTACGTATCCAATATATGGTGAATCGGAACAGATATTTGGTTACAAAGATTTGACTATCCATTTAGCATTTGATTCAATTACATTGAAACCATTTATGAATGTAAAGTATTCCCAAAGACTAGATGAAGAAGCTGATGATGTCGAAGGTAAATTGCTTTCTTTCTTACCAAAGGATGATACTATAGTTAAGGATGAATCAAAATGGGTTGATTTATTTCAAGATGAACAAAAAATTTACCAACTACCTTCTGAAAAGTACAAAATTGGCGAATATTCTATTAATAATGAAGATTTTGCAATTTTTAAAACCCCAATAACTGATGCTTACACTAAAACTATGCACCGTAGAATCCAAATATTTTCTCTTCTGTTCATTGAAGCTGCCTCATACATAGATGAAACTGATTCAAATTGGGAAATTGTTTGGGCATTCAATAAGAATACTAAACAGTGTATTGGTTATGTTACAACTTATAAGCATTGGAAATATAACAATGCTAAAGACTTTGATTCTACAGCAGAAACATCTACAAGGGCAAAAATATCACAATTTATAATTTTGCCGCCATATCAAGGAAAGGGACATGGCTCAGAAATTTATAAAGCACTTTTCCATTGTTGGTCTTCTCAAAAATCAATCTTAGAAATTACTGTCGAGGATCCAAACGAGAGTTTCGATGATTTAAGAGATCGTAATGATTTAGAATATTTATTCAAGGAAGGTTTATTTCAAAACATTGAAAATCAATCTGTTTTATCTGATGAATGGATTTCTAAAATGCAAAGACAATATAAAATTGAAAAAAGACAATTTTCTCGTTTACTGGAAATGATTCAATTATATATTGGCTCCAAATCATTTAGATTACAAGTAAAGAAAAGATTATATATAAAGAATTTCGATGCATTAGTAGAAATGAATGATCCTGAAAAGAAAGATGCTCTTCAAAAGTCTTTTGTCCTGTTAAAAGAAAATTATTCTCGTATTTTATCAGCTTGCTCTTTCAATAAGAGAAAACTAACGAATTCTGAAACCACTGATGAAGGACTAAAAGAAAAGAAGACCAAGAAATAGAAAATGTATATAAGTTCGTATTTATCTAAGTATACTTTTAAACAAGAGAATTTTCATGTACTTAATACTTAATAATATATAGTTTCCCTTTAATATTTTACGCAAATGCTAAAAATTTAATATTGTTACCATGTGACTTAAATTATACTTTTTTATTTTTTCTTTTAATATTTGGAATTTTTAAATAGTTTAATATATTTACAATTATTATTTATATAGCAAATCCGAACCTATATTTATGATTAAAAAAGTAGATCAAAAGGGTAGATCAAAAAATTTCCAAGTATTGTCGTAACAAATGTAACAATAGCTAAGGTACAAGTGTGTGATCTGTTGATATATATATGTATTTATGTATATAATATATTTACTTCTCAAATGTCATTTTGTGGCAGGTTCAGATGTATATTTAGTTCTGTTATGTGAGCGGTACCTTATTGAGCTTTTTTGAGTCATCATAAAATGTTGTTTTGTTTTATTACAATTAATCATAGTTTCTCACTTTAAATATTTGAACTTAAAATATTGAATAATAATAGTTTTAGTTAGTATTAACCTATTGAGTAATTTTTGAAAGAATAAATATTTGTCGAATTATTAGAAATAAGGCTGCTTATATAGATCTATTCTGCAATCTACACAATAAAAGATTGAAGTACGCATCCGTACAATTGTCTTCTTGAAATTTCTTATTGGGTTTTATGCAAATTAGGCAGCATATATATATATATATATGCATTCTTTAAAAAATGAGATCATTGATACGGATTAGATTATTTACTCAATAGAGACCTTTTGATATTCCAAGGAGGAAGTTAGCCTTAATTCTTATGTTTCTTTAAATAATAGGGCGGGTAATGCTATTATATGCTTGTTTCGAAGTATTCATGAAAAAAAAAAAATAATAAAAAAATGTAAGTGTGAGTTTAAGTATTGAAGAATAAAGCACATTGTTTTATAGCTACCTTATTAAACGTAGTTATCTTTAAAAAATATATCTAAAAGGGCACTTGAGACAAGCTTAAATACAGATTTAATATGTTATTGAACTCAGATGGTTTAAGTTATTCAACCCCATCGAAACAAGAGGAACTTTTTTCAAGTTTTTCTTCAAAAATTTTCAATGATTTATTAGAAACTTCCAAAAATCTACCGACAAACTTCTCTGAATTAGGCTCAATTCAGTTGAGTATAAATGAACTTGGGAAAAAAGCTAACTCATTACGTGAAAAGAAAAATGAAGGAGATATTGATTATACAAAAGCTCATTACCTGCTAGCTGGCAGTGGTTTGGCTATTGAAGACGTTGATAACAGTTTAAAGAAACTTCAATCGAAACAGTTTATTGAGCAAAGAGTCCCAAACAGATATTTGGAAGGAGATATAGATAGTTATTTAAGAATAAAAAAAGATGAAAGTATGTTAGCATCAATTGAACAATTATTATCTAACTCTTCTTCTGACTTTGATAAGTTTATTAGCCAAAATATTGATTTAGACTGGGCAACTAGGAAAAATGAAGTCAGAGAAAGCTTTGGTATTTCTATTAAACGAAATGGCAAAATCCATGATCAAAAGTCAGATGTTTTGTCTGGAATGAATCTACCAACTTGGGGTGCCTCTACAAACACAATTTTGAATGGTAACTCTGACTTAAAATTAAATGTTAACGAAAACTACTTACTGAGAGATAAATTTGAAAGATATGCGAAAATAATCCATGCTTTTAATAATGCTAGACAGACAAGAAGAGATTTCCCATTAATAAATGAGTTCATTTCTATGATAATCAATTCAGGAGATCTTAAAAATAGACAAATTCTGGAAAGCTGGAGGATACTAAAAGAAAGAACCGAGAAAAATGATGTTGTAGGTACAAGTAAATTATATTTGGAGAACCAGTTTATGGAATATGTAAACAACCTGTATAAAAAAAATTTGAATGAAGGATTACCAACAAATATCAACAAGGTAAAATCTTTTATTGATTACAAATTGAAGAATTCTGATGGGACATGGAACATCAGTAACTTAACGATAGTGAACGGTGTCCCAATTTGGGCTCTATTATTTTACTTATTACGTGCAGGTCTTTTACAAGAAGCATTGGAAGTTGCAATTAATAATAAGTCAAGTTTTAAGAAAGTCGAGCAATCATTTTTAATATACTTCAGAGCTTATATTACTTCAGATAATCACAAATTACCATTAGAACATGCTGCAAAGTTACACACTGAATACAATCAACACATAAAAAGTTCATTAAATGGTGACCCATTTAGATTAGCAGTTTATAAAATTATTGGAAGATGTGATTTATCAAGAAAGAATATATCATCAGTAACCTTAAGTGTTGAAGATTGGTTATGGTTCCATTTTATGCTTATTAAAGATGACTTCACAGATAACGATCCTGTTTATGAGAGATATAGTTTAGAAGATTTTCAAAATACCATTACCTTATACGGTGAAGCTAGATTTACTAATTTTTACCTACAAGTCTTAATTCTATGTGGGATGTATGAGTTAGCTGTCCAGTATGCTTTTTCCATAAGCGAACTCGATGGTATCCATTTAGCTATAGCACTATCTGACAAACATTTATTGAATATTGCAAGTGTTTATTCTAAAGAAGCCACAGGCCAAATATTTACTACAAACAATAATAAAAGAGAAGTTAACTTTGCAAGATTACTTGTAAACTACACTAAATCTTTTAGATTTACAGATCCAAGAATTGCGGCTGAATATTTAATTTTGATAAGTTTAACAAATACTCCAGAACAGATTAACTTATCTTTTGAAGCTTTGAGGGAACTAGTCTTAGAAACAAAAGAATTTACAATTCTTTTGGGTAAAATCAATAGAGACGGTACTCGTATTCCTGGTGTTATTGAAGAAAGATATCAGTTATTACATTTAAAAAATGAAAAAGAATTTTTGTATAATATCACTGAACAAGCCGCACATAAAGCTGACGAAGATGGTAGGATTGAAGATAGTTTGCTTCTCTATCAACTTGCCGAAGATTATGATATCGTAATAACAATTGTCAATGATTTACTTGGTGATACGTTAAGTAACACTGATCTAGATCAGCCATTAATATTACCAGATGAAAACAGAGATAATAACCCAATTTTAATTGCTGATAAGTTAATACATATTTATATGAACAATTTAGAAATTTCAAAGCAAGTTCAACCTAAGAACAAAGAAACAACATTATTACTTCTGAAAATTGCTGAAATTCGTAGAACTTACTTAACAAAACAATGGCAAAATGTGTTAGCACAGATAGAAGAACTAGATCTGATACCATTTACAAATGATATTGAAATAAGAAGGAGATCACAGGATGTAATGTCATTAAACAAAAATTTGATTAAAAATATTCCACACTTACTAGTTTTACTAATGTCAAGTATATCGAATATTGCTCAAAATCTAAAACAGCGCTCGTTTAACTCAAGCACAAGAATTCAACAAATTGATTCCCTTAAAAAATTTGCCAAAAACTGTATGATATATGCAGGTATAATTCAATATAAAATGCCGAAAGAAACTTATGAAACTCTGATAAAATTGGATATTGCATTACAGTAGATTTTTTTAGTATATAAATGCATGTAACATTATTTATTTATTACACATATATAAATATACCAATGAAAGAATCACCAAGATTTATTATGTCATTAAATTCTGTATCGAATATCGAAAGTAAGAGGATATTTAATCTATTCAAAATTAAATAATAAAATTTTTCTTTAGCCACAAGAATAGTTAGAATTATGAACCTTAGTTTTTATACCAATAGGTTACGTATAGGATAGGTTAAAGGTTGTCTATTTACTGACATTACTGACATACACATATTTGATTAGCAGATTATTATACTTACCATGTAATCGTAAACAATGATTTTATATCTAAAGTGGCAAAAGTTGAAGACAATTTAAAGATTCAACTAATTCGGTGCAATTAAAGATTGAAAGCAGATTTATTACTTAAAATACTCATTTCCAGATAGACTAATACAACTCAATCGAAGGTATATTGAAGTTATTTGGGATTAACAAGAGTATTTATCAATTATATCAACATAACTAATAAATATGGAAAGATTACAGAGATTAATGATGAACAGTAA